>JAQIXX010007314.1:0-11013 GCA_034700605.1 Willowsia nigromaculata | reverse complement strand
CACACTTGTTGGTCCAACGATCCCCCGGGGTTGGTGGAGGTGGAGCTTCAGTTGTGGTCGGTGCTTCAGTTGGTGGAGGACTCCATCCTGGAGTGGTAGTTGGGGGAGGTGGAGGAGGAACAGTTGTTGGTGGAGGTGGTGGGGGTCCCCATCCGCCAACACGATTTATAGAGTTGGCTTGGACGCAGATAAGAGCTGCTGCGAGAAGAATGACAACTTTTGCCATTTTGGTTTTTGGAGTATGGAAACTTTTTGGAAATGGTTGTTATTGCTTGAGGAGCTTGTGAGAGAATGAGATGCTTTCTGAAAATGTCCTTGGCCTTTTTATACCCCTTGGCCATTGTCCCCACTTTTGGAATGATTGCATTAAAAATATAAATTGTCCTTTTCAATGCTTATTTATTACTACCTGAAGATTCTGGAGTTAGGTACCTATGCGTAAGTACCTACTGACATGTTGTGTGGTAGGTAGTAGGTACCATTTATTTACCAATTTGGCTTATGCTTGTGCTTTGTTCAACCCTTTAGAAATCGAAGACACCCAACATGAAGAAAAGGCTTAGTCGGATAAATCTAGTTTTCAGTGGCCAGTGGCTCTTTTCGTTCCTCATATGTATTTCACATAAGCCCTTATTTCCAGTTAGGCTACATTAAAAAGCGCTTAAGTACTTGCACGTGTGGATTAAATCAGTAAAAATAGCAAAATGAAACTTTTAACTTTTATGTAATCCAGCCAGAGTATTGTTTAGTGATTTTAAGAATTTAAAGGAATAAACTGCAAATAGCTAACAAACACAAATATGCAGCATGTACCTATTATGTGGTATTCTATTTAATAGGCCTACTTGCAACATTAATGCTTTAGCTGTAACTTTGTCTGCGTTTGTAGTAAATTTTCAACAAAATGTTTACCTATACATGATAAGATTTCTTCTCGATTCCTTAGAAAAATCATTCTGAAAAAGTCTCAAAATATCATCTATGGAAGTGCATTTTCATTCATTTTGTTACTAAAAGGTTCCAGACTTTTCACACGGAATATTTTTGAATTCTGTGTCTAACAAATCACCAACAAAATACAATGAATTTTGGCATATTTTACTATGCATACTTAGGTACATAAATCATTTGGCTCAATATGTGACAAAATTGAAAATGATATCATGATTTTTAAAATGTACTATTTTTCCTTGCAAAAATTATGGTTTGTGTTTGATATCAATGTATGTGTTTGCGCATAATATTAAGTATCAACAAATATTTAATTTGCGAAATTTAATGTTTTACTCGATACCTTGATAGACTCGATTATTGGAATATATAGGTATTATATGGGTTACAACTTGTAACTTTCAAGTTTACATGTTTCTACTAACCAATAGAGATAGACAATTTCACAAGAATTTAGCATTTTTGGTTGGTACTAACTAAACTAAGTACTTCCGCGAGAGGTTGCTTTATCTCCAAAATATCGTTTACTGATGACATAATAGTTGACCACAACTTGCTGTTTGGACCTTGTTTGGTCATGGTTTACTCAGTAAGTCTATCATTGAGGTCTTTATTGCGGTTTTACACTTAAATCTTCTCAAATTCAATGAATTAACAAATGAATTCAAGTTACGTCATAAACGAACAAGAACAATGAAAATATGGATTGAAATTTGATACTGGCCATCATAAGAAAAAAAGTAGTTCAAGTTCAAACGCTTGCAGTTGATCAAATATCCATCATGTCGAAAAATTCAACAGACTTCATTTTCACATTTTGTCATTTCGTTGATTTCCCCGACAATGGAACTGACTGTTCCACTAATAACCATTCCATCTGTGTTAGATGTCCTGTGCGAGGTGCTTATTTCACTGGAGAGTCTGTCCACGACTATAATTCAGTAGCGCTCGCCTATTTTTACGTAATTGGAATAGTTGTCGTGCTCATCTCCATATTTGGAATAGTCAGCAATGCATTCATCATCAAAGTCATAAGCAGATGTAAGGAGACTCACAGATCATTTGATTTCCTGCTAATCATTCTGGCTGTGTTTGATCTACTCTCTAGTCTCGCAACAATCATTGCCCCTATCGGATCATTATCATACTTTGGTAAATTTTCATTAAAATCCATAATTAGTAGAAATTTAATAGCTGTAATTGTTTAAAATTGGTCTATCAAATTCATAGGAAATTGGTATGGACGAGGGAAGGGTACTCTGTTCTGGTGCATTGCATCTCTTCACACAGTTCTATTTGGGCGATCACTCTCCACTTATATAACCATCTTGATAACAATCGAGCGTTTTCTCATGATAAGATTTCCATTAAGATCACTTGGTTGGTTTACTCCAAAGAAGACCAAGATCATGGCGATCTCGGCAGTTATATTCGCTATCATGATGAATTATCAGAGGTTTGCTAGTTGGACTCTTGAGAAAAATAACTGGCGAGATGTGAAGAGTTTAGAGGAGCTTGAATATATTTTGAAGCCGACAGCCCATGGCAAATTATGGTACAAGACATTGCGAGGTCTTCACAATCAAATTGACTTTTGGCTTCCTTTCCCAATTTTGCTTTTTCTCAACTTGTTGTCGTATTGGAAGGTATAAAGATTTAAATTCATGTATACAAATCATCACAAAAAAGCTCATTGATTTCGATATTCATTGAATATATTTGAATTTAAAAGGTAAACCAATTATCAGAACGACGCAAGGAAATGAACATGAAAGAAAAACGGGACATTCGTGCGGTACGGATGTTTCTGCCAGTTGTGGTGGTATATTTTGCTACCAATATTGAACTAATTGTCAATTTGGCAGTGATACTTTTCTTAAAGGTGACTTACAGGGAATTCTACATGCTTATGTATCTCTCTGTGGCGATCAATTCTGCGGTCAATTTGCCCGTATACTACTTTAGAAACATGACATTTAAGAAAGAAGCGAAAAAAGAGTTGGTAGAGTGTATGGAAATGCTGAGAAAGACATTCAAATGTACAAAACAAGAAGAAGTGGAAACAGTCAAAATGTACATTCAAGTTGGTATTCACGATGGACCGATGAGTGATAGCGGTAATGGTTCTAAAATTAGTGATGAAACAGATATATGATTAAATACTACATTAAATTTAAGGAAAACTTTCTTTAGTCATTATGATTTAAAGTATCATCCGAAAGTGTGACAACAAATAGGCAATGTGTTTTACAGCATTTTTGGTAAAATACTTTGCTTACTAAAATGCGTGAGAAATCTAGAGGCTTAGAAATTGTCAGTGTGGCTTTTTTGTAGAAAACAAATAAATATGGAGACATACCTGATCGATGTGTGTGATTATGAATCATAATTTATGATTACTCAAGTAATGTTTACGGCTAGGCATGTATGTAAAAGTTATTTAATTTAAGTTTACATGACACTCAATTTCTATGTAAAACTTCTCTGTGTCGATGAGCATGTATACCTATAATGTGCGTGTATTTTAAGTAAGCATGTCAAATTTCCTTCAAAAAATAAAATGAATGAGGGGATGAGTTGCATGTAAAGCAATAAACAGTATAACAAGGACCATTAAAATACAAATACAAATGTTGCCTTGACAAAAGACTCACAAAAATATAATTTATTTTACCCTTTTGGTAACCTATGATTCACTCGGACTTTTAATGCATGTTTACATTTTATATCTATCAATTGATATTAGAACTCATTATTGTACTGCTGGCTACTTTATAATGAATCCTTTCCTACTACTATCCATACGCATTTAAATTATGGCCACACCTAAACATCGTTTGTTCTGCGCAGAATTCAATGAGCTACGCAGCTACAAAAGTTCAAACTCAATTCCCATTCCCACTGTTTCAATACGTTCGGAAACCACTCTCCTGTGTCGACAATGTTGTCATCCAAGCTGTCATTTACTCATTTTGAAGCATTAATACTCATTATTTCCAGATTATTATGTTGGTCATACGCAAACCCGATTTCCAGCCATTTTGCACCACCCAATCTATCAGCAAATGTTCAGAACTTTTTGCAAATCCTTAATCATTGTCACTTTCAATATCTTCTTGACTCTAGGGACTCGTTTCAACTACAAACATTCCACCGACTTTTTGGATACTTTGAGCAAACTCAAATGACTTTAGTTTACTCAATAAAAAATATTTCGGATGAAATACTTCCCAAAAGGCCTGAGGCAGCTCGTTTCTCAAGACATACCATTTATCAGAGACTTCACTGTTCCCTTCATTTATTCTTAACTTTCCCCAATTTACAAATGCTCAAAAGTCAGAGTTGGAACTCTAATCCAGATTACGTCATCTACTTTACTGGTACATCTTCACAGAAAAGTGCAAAGTTTTTGTCTTCAGTTTACCGTGATTTGCGCAGAGCATATTACACAGTTCTATTTCCATTCGTTGTATTTGACCTTTCCAAAATATATTCTGTGTGCCTTACTTGTGTAGCTTACAAAACATACGAGGAGAGTTCTACATTTGTTTCATTACCTCATATTACACAAAGCTGCTACAAAAATGCAAACTTAAACTGGCAGTTCATTGACTCTGATCTTGGTGGAGATGAGAGGTCTCGCTTTATAAAATCCTGTGACCGTTCCATCATCTATGGAATACGAAACAGACCACCCACCCTTGAAAAATGTGTCATCTTGGAGATCAGCAGAAAATTAAATTTTACATTTAGTCATCGCTGGCATCATGGTCCTTATCCGAGAATTAAAAGAAGACAGAGATTATCTCGTGATTATGTGGTCAACGAAATTCAGCCTCAGCGTCGCCAATTTTGCGAGCTTGGGTTTGTATTTGACCAGTGGGGATACCTTGTCGTTAAGGAGAGGATTCATGGTTATGATAAGGCTCTCACAGGCCCATTCAATCTTTCAATTTGGATTGCTCTCTTGTTGGCTTTCGCGTTTTTACTTGGTGTCTATTCCATCGCTCTGTTGAGAAACTTTGCATGGAATTTTGAAAAGGTTGGTTCAGTTGCCATAGCACTGCTGGGTTCCATCTTAGACCAAAGTTTATTTCCAAGAGTGATTTTGTCATTGTCACTCCACAAGCGCAATAATATTTATCTCATCAATTGGGCGTTATGGTTAATTTTGATGACTAGTATTGTAGGCCAAGGTTACAAAGGGAAGATGTTTTCATTTCTTACAAAGTCGCCAGACCCCAAGTTTCCGACCACATTGAAAAGCCTGGCAGAGAGTAATATGATGGTGGTGACCTACACTGGAATGGCACATACCAGCGGTCAGTGGAAGGCTGCCATGTTGGTGAATCTGGAGGAAACGATAGAATCTGCGAAAGAGGAGGGTAGACGATATCCAAGTTATTATGACAAATTGAACAGCTCCATTTACTATATTGGGGAGTGGCTGAATGGAATGAGGGAGTTTTCGTCGCGGTTATATGTGCAGCTCAAAAGAGATTTGCTGCTTCCAAATAGAACGTTGACATGGGAACCATATCCTGAGGAGTTTGCTGTTTTTGAACCGTTCAAACATATTTCTATGCAGAGACATATAATGAATTTGTTTATGCCTGATAAATGGGTTTCGCCAAGTGTGCCGATAAGCACTTTTATGACAACTATGCCCTGGACAGTTAATAGGGGATATTTTTATCCACTATTTAAGAGACAATTAGGATCAATTTTTGAAAGTGGATTGTACGATAGATGGGATAGGTTTCATGATGATGTAAATGGAATAAGTAACTTTTATTGGGTACGACATAAACTGCACGAGAAGGGTCTAAATGTTAGTGCAATCAAGTTACCTGTAGATAGGAAACTCTGGAATGGCTATTATTTTACGAATGGGTTGGACAAAAGGGAAGGATTCGTGGATAACGCGAAGGCTGTGTCACTAAATGTGTTGAATGTTGTTTGGATTTTTTCTGGAATTTTATTTCTGATCTCCACATTAACATTTTGTATAGAAACCATTACATACTCGATGCATGATACAGTTACAAAGTGTCGTTATTGAGTAAGATAGGCAAAAATCCAACAGCCAAAATGCAATATTCCCTACTTATCTTAATTTATAACAATATGGATCACACGTGCGTAAATTGGTATGCGTCCTCAATAACCCATATTTTAAGCCAAAGCCGAGTCTCGGTGTGGTATAAGTCTAAAATTATGTGTGTACGCTCTCTCTATGTTTATGTTATTTAGCTTCAATTGAAATCATTATTGGTATCATTATTTTGTGAAATGAAAAATGCCATTCTTTCATACGAAGAATAAAGGTTTTTTGTATTGTAATTTTCACTTAATATATATTGTTGTCACGTGGAGTGTTTCATAGCCAATCCAGAATAACTTCAAAAGCATACACAATACACAATTATATTTTTGCATTGTAATTGTAAACTATTGCTATCTATTCAGCTAGCGCAGAATTTTTAGTAGTTGAGGTTGAGCCAGTATGTGCGAGTACAAAATATTTACTAGAGAATAGTAAATCAATATTGACATTTCAGTTGTTTATTCTCAGGCCAGGTTGTTTTTTACTTTAACAATTAATTCTGTTTTCATCATCTCAACATGTAAGCTTTAGATCCTTGTTGTTTTATAGGTGGCATGTTTTGCCAAAATGTACTA
Source organism: Willowsia nigromaculata (assembly GCA_034700605.1). NCBI lineage: Eukaryota > Metazoa > Arthropoda > Collembola > Entomobryomorpha > Entomobryidae > Willowsia > Willowsia nigromaculata. Next base: position 4,380 of record JAQIXX010007314.1, on the reverse strand, counting down.
TGATTGAAGTATTTTATGAATTGTGTTTGTATGCAAAAGTGGATTTCTCATGAAAATACACATTTAATAAGGCTAAACGCACATTTAAAAGCAAGTCAAATGGTTGTATACAAATTGGAACATATTTAAATATGTAATAATATGTATTCATCCTATCCCGTGGTTGATGAAACTAATGGGAGCAAATAATTGGGTATGATTGGCGTAGCCGCTGAAACTGCTGTGGACGAGATGGGATTGACCACACTAGGAATTAATGTTAATGCACTCAGCAGTAACGATCCCTTAGAAAATAGCCCCTTCAAATCTGATCTCGCCCTTTCTGCAGCCCCTTTCTCTTCTCGAACGCGGTTTTTAAGTTCATTCACAGCCAACTGATATCTCTGTTCCTGAATGTATTCCCGTAGAATTCTCTCGTTTTCAGAATCAATCGAAGTTGATCTGATAATAGGAGTCACAACACGGACCACTGGCTGGTGGGGAATTCGAGACGCTCTATTAAAAGACTCAAAAAAGTTGAATAAATCTGCATCAGGAACGGAGTTTCCATGTTTCTCAAAACGCACTTGAGAATTGCCATTGTTTCCATTACCAATTCCAAATGAGCTTTGGAATGCAAGGCGACCATGTACACGGCCCTGACCTTCTGTCGGCCTAGGAGTGCTTTGCTGTTGCTGACGCCAATGATGATCTCTGATTATGAATAAATTATCCGTATCAGAATATTTCCCATTGCTGCTGATGCTATGCTCTTTGATGATTTTGGTTATTGGTCGGGCGCTTCCGGTTGTTGTGATGTGATGAATAATGTTTGGAACACGAACGAATTCGGTAACTTGCTTTGTGATTGGAATAGTTTGGAAGGAGATCGTTGTATGGTGCTTCACATTAACTCCATCCCCATTTATTATTTGACTAGGAGGTGGTAGGGTGGGTCGATGCTGTATAAGATCCAATTGTCGAGAAGACTTGAATCTACTCTGCAGATTTTCGGGGAAGTAATTGTAAGTGTATCCCGTTGCTTCTCCGTGTGAGCTCTCGAATGGCTGCCTCTTCCCTTCCGAATCGGATGCTGATAATAAAGTCGATGGAGGAGCTTCTGTAAATTCATTGTTGCGCTTTTCTTCAGCTTCCTCGTTTCCATCTATTGACAAACTTCCGGTTTTTAGGCCTTGCGTTGCAATTACTTCATGGTTTGAGTTGCCAACCTCTCCTGAATGATTCGGGAAAGCGATGAATACTCCAACCCCATCATCCTGATTCAAGTTATCACTGTTAACACTTTTTGTTATCCTTCTGGATGCAGTTCTAGTTCTAGGCGCTATTGTCGTTGTGGTAAGTGCTCCGTTCAAGGGAAGATCATCAAACAAAGATTTCTCTTGTTGAGCTGCACTCCCATAACTTGTCAGCTCCTGGGAGAAGTACAGTAGAAGAAGGGCGTATATCCGCCAGAAATCCATCCTTAGAAATCTTAAACTTTTTATTTTGCAATTTATTTATGCAAAATGCGATCATGCGAGTTTGGTTGCGAATGCGACACCCTTTCAAATTACTCTGAGAAGTCCAAAAATATTTTCAGTGACCAGGCAAGCCGTCATCAAGACAAGTGAGAACATTCGAATTGTGTTTACAACAATTTTTAATTGCTGCTCCACATTGCTAACAACTTGATATTCCTAGCATCACAAAATCTTACTTGCAGGTATTCATTTTTAACGGCTTGAAAACAATTATGCAATGAAAAGTACGAAATTATGCGGATATGTGATTACAAATGTCAAGATAGATAGGTATGGTATCCGCTAATAAACGTGAATGCATGATTATGAAATTATTATGTGTTGGTACCCCTATTTCTTTAGGATATTAGCTGGAAATCACTGTAATAATTGTCGTCAATTATCATGCTACTATCCAAAAACGACAATAAATTTTACTCTTCATCAATTACAAGCGCATTTTTGAAATTTCATCAACAAATAGTTTGTTTTCGACACTTATCACTTCACAGCATTTGATGATATTTACCTACTTACATATGTATAGTTTTCATGCATACAGCACAAAACCAAACCTACTAATCTTGGGTGAATTCCCTCTGGGAGCCTAAAGAATACCTCTGGGAGGCTAAAACTGAAGACTCTCTCTGGGAGCCCAAACTAAAAAGAATCCCTCTGGGAGCCCAAATTATGAAGAATCCCTCTGGGAGGCCAAAACTGAAGACTCCCTCTGGGAGCCTAAAGAATCCCTCTAGGAGCCCAAACTGAAAAGAATCCCCCTGGGAGCCTAAACCAAAAAGAATCCCTCTGGGAGCCTAAAGACTCCCTCTAGGAGGCTAAAAGCTTCCTTAGAAAGTACAAAACCATATTGAATAAAAATTGTTTTCAGGAATATATAGTACAAACAGTCGTATTCAATTACTTTGGTGTTGTAATTCGAGTACAAATTACTGTCCAAAAATAACTATATTTCAATTACAAATATTTGTTTAATGCAATTGAATTACTTAAGACTCTACATCATAGTAAATTTTAGTACTTGAGAAATCCCCTTTAAAAACATTCCAAAGAGACAGAGAAAAAAATTCAAACGCGAAGGCTTCAAAATATGATTCGTTTTAAAAGTTGACTTGGATTGCTTATAAACTACCGACGCGACAGCTGCATTTTCCAACATTCTATAAAAAATCTAGAGAATACTCCTATGTAATTCTCGTGGCTCATGTTTGTAGTTTTCGTGGCTCATGTATGCAATTTTCGTAATCAGTTGTCACGAAAGTTACATACATGAGCCATGAAAATTAAACGATAGACTACGAGATGCAGATATGTTCACCATCCATAAAGTACGTCACGCAAAAAAACAAATGTTTTTTCAGACCCCCTCCCCCCTAACGTCACGCGTAACGCTTCAATGTTAGCATATGTGTATAAATATGCCCTGCTAAAATACAGGCCATGCAATATCCCGTTCGGTTAGCATTGACTTTCAAATTAATGCTCGCAGTTGACGATAATATGACAAATATCATAGTTTCAACATGTTTACGCCTACATTCAGGGTTACATTGTATCATAAACGCTAAATGACGTCTACTTATACATGTTTTCAAATTGCACACTCATCCATATACTTTCCTCCCCGTATGAACGATGCTTAAGGACAAATTTGAGCAATTTGTGCTTGGAATGAGTAAAAAATGCGTTATTTTTTCATCATTTGTTACAAAATTGTGTCCGAAACAGCCATCAAAACGCAAAAATTGCGGTGTCAAGTGTCCCTGACCTGAGAACTGGTAGCTTATTATACGTGCATGAACGCGACGAAAACATAAAATCTAGAGTTGTCTTATCGTATTTGGACGGCAAAAAACTGGGAATTTTCATATATTTACTGTTGTTCCCAGTAATACTTCAATATTCTCAAGCCAAGGTTCCACCTGATTTTTTGATTGACCAGCCATACCTAAAGCAGGGTTTTTGCTAACGTAAACAAAAAATCACATGTATCCCTGGCGGCGGCAAATTTAGGTATTACTGGGAGCAACAGTATTTATGACTTTAAAACGAAAAAGAACTTAAAAATCTGCGGACTTGAAAGCTAGAAATTTGCTCTATAAATTGATGCAAACGGATTTTTGATAAATGTTCACTTGCCAGAAAATATAGTTTGATATGGGTGGTCTTAATCTAGTTGAACGCACCTTATGGGATTCTTCACACAGGCGTATTTAGGGGGACCGGGGATAAATTAAAAATTTGAAATGTTTCTAAAATGTTAAGTTGGTATTTTTAAACAAAATGTACAAATTTTCCTTTAAACTCCTTCAATTTTTCTTCAAAACTTCTCAAATTTTCTCAAAAGTCCCGAAATTTTCTCCTAAATCTCTTAATTATCAAAAAGCCTATTTAAATGATTCTCATTCAAATTCCCATTAAAACATCTCAAATAACCTTCAAAATGTCTTTCTAAATATCCCAACTTTACTTCAAATGCCTTATTTCTCAACATAAAAGGAAAAATATGCTCCTTGAAACCCCAAAATATGTTAATCTGGCTAAAACAGGGTTTAGTATCGTAAAATGCCTTCAAAATAAGAAAAAATTTTAGCATGTAGAAAATGGCGGGTTTCGTAGATATAATTGAAATATTTTTTTGAAGTCTGCCCCCTCCTGGATCAAATTCTGAATACGCTAGTGGTTTTTCATTGCATTTGGCAGGAAATACATAATCCCTTCTTCCTACACTACTCTTGCAAAAACTTACTTGCCTCCTTTTCAATATGCGCATAATTTTTATCAGGGTAAAGTCCCCCTCAAATAGTCTGGATCTTTTCGTGGCACAAACTTTTTGTCTCCGATTTTGATGAAACTTTGCAGT
>JAQIXX010007313.1:0-11016 GCA_034700605.1 Willowsia nigromaculata | reverse complement strand
CGGACAGACAGACGGACAGACGGACAAACACGACAATCGTATAACTACGATGAATAGATTCATTTACGTAATAATTTGACCAAATGTTTGCCACATAATGCTCTAACTATGAAAGAACATTTTCATCATGCTGTTACATTTTTCCAAAAAACTGCAATTGAAGTAGTCCTAAACCAACCATTGTCAATGCAGACAATATATCATATCCGTATCAATACAGTATTACCCAGGTACACTTAACCACAGTTTATGGGAAAGATCCAAACCAATTTCTGTCCTACATCACACTGAAAAGGAGTTAGTAACGGGAAATATTTATATTTGAATTCTTATAAACGAACGCAAACTCACCAAAAAATGTACAGTTTGAAGTACTATCACTATGTAAAAATGGCATTAAAAGTCTTCAGAATTCTACGTATTACTTCAATGGATTTTGATTCAACAAAAATATAATTGATGGAAATATGTAATTTGAAATGAAATTGAAAATGTTTGTAATGAAACGATGGAAAAATTTGTGTGACGTGTAATAATTAGAAAGTTAGGTATTTTAATAAAGTTTAGATTTAAAAATTACAATTAAAGCTACTATGAAGTGCTTTTACCTTAATAAAAGTTGAAGTAAAACGATAAAATTACCTGAAGTTTTTGTGTCAAATCTTACTTTATTTTTATTTATTTAAAACATTCATGAAATATTTAAATCTAGCGATAATCTACTGATCAAAAAAAGAGACTATGCCTACGAGTTACTCTAACAATTTTTTGTAACAAATTGTGTAATTAGGGTTTTATAACTTAAAATATGCTTTCTAAGGTTCATAAAAAAGACATAATTTTTTAGATCGCATGCATATTTGTATACTAAAGAGCTTTCCTTTTATCCAACTGAATAACTCATTCATTAAGAAAATAAACTTTGTTCCCAAGAAAACGAAAAAATGGCAGAGAAGAATGCAACCATTAAAAAAAATTAAAATACCTACGCTGACACCTACTGAGGAATATAGGTTCAGAGGCACTGGAACTTGGAAACCATACGTGGACTTAATCTTGATCTCCTTTGCTGCTAATTTGTAACCTAAACTATCAATTAGATTTTCATGTTTAATGATAATACCCACCTGATATATTACACGAAGTGTTCTCATTACTTCTCCCGAAAGATATCCGTATGCTCGAATGCTATTTCTCCAATTCAAGCCCAAATAACGTGCATTTCTAAGATCATACCTAGCACAATAAAACTGATCTTCTATGAGATGTACATTATCTCCTAGAAGCTGGTAGAGGCCATCACCGTATTTTTTATGAATGTCTTTACTGTACAACATCTTTTGAGTTGTTATTTTCATTAAAAAATGTTTGAGGCCGTAACTGTAACCAAGGTAATTTGTATCTATTAGATCGATCAGTTTCAGGCCACCAGTTGATCGCTCAAATGCTCGGTGAACATCTTTTGGCAATAAATAATTTACAATAATTGTTATTAGTGGTACGCCCTGAAGTGAAATTTTGTAACCATCTGCGAAAAGTTTCAATATTGAAGGGAATCCAGAAAACTTCACAGTTTCAGATGACAAGGTGCTCTGATATGCAATTGAAACTAAGAGCAGAGGAATCGAAAATAGCATAGCATTTCGCGAATGTGTTCTTACAATATGAATGTCAAATATTAACCAGAGTATTTCAAATCCTCTGTTGAAATTTTTATAAACGAAAGATAGCGTGAGTCCACATAAGAGTAGAATTCCCCAAACATGATTGTCGAAAGCTGAGAAAATGGTGTAGTCGAAATGAGATACGACGTCAGCTCTTTTGCATGCAATAAATCGTTGGTAAATTTCCATCTTAATCAAGTCTAAGGAACTACGTGTATACAAAATTCGAGTGGGAATTGTGCTGAACATATTTTCCAAGGATATTAATCTTAGAAACAAAGGGACAAGAGACTCTTCTGGTGAAAAGTTATTGTCGAGTATTATTGTCATATTGAGAAATTCCTGGAGTAGGGAAAACCCAGCAAGTTCTGGTTTGACACATTCTCCGAGCGAATTCATCAGCAATTTTAAACAATTTTTGTTTCTGGGTATTGGTCTAAGGCAGACTAGGACAGATGTGTGTAATTGAATTAAGTTGCTGCCAGTGTTCAATTTAACATTGTATCCGTATCCTTGTCCATTTAAGTTTTTAACAAGCACAGGGGTCATTGTTTCCAAGAGGGTGGATGTTGATGTAACTTCGAACAAATGAAATGGATTTGGACAAAAATAGCAAAACAAGAGGAACTTGTCTAAGTTTTCTTTAAAAAATATGATTTGTGCCTGGAATGGAGGAATGTCTCCGGTTTGCACAATATTGGAGAAATGTGTCAATATTTGTGGTGAAGTATCAAGACTAATGAAGAATGAGGTTTCCGCTGATGAGCTGTATCCAAATTTGTAGATTGACATCAATGTGTCTGCAAAAGAGTTTGTGAGAAGAAAGAAGTATATGCAGTGTGAACTCCGTTTTCTACAGGAAATTTTCAAGTAGCCCTGATCAAGCGACAAATTTTCAGTATTGTCGCTAACGGCAAGTGCTAACTTATTAATTGTGTGAATTGTATAGGGCGTTTGCAACTTGTAATATTCTTGCTCAAAAATATTGCTTGAAATTATGGATGGGGAATTTGAGAAAACTATATTTAATATACATTTTTCACCAAAATTCGTAAAATCAAGAGGATTTAACGAAAATGCTCTTTGAAAACTCACAATTAGGATATAAATTAACATGTTCAGAAGCAATGCCATTTTCAATGCTTATGTTTCCGAAAACAAATTTAAGTTGCTTATGATAAAAAATAATGACTGGGATGTTAGGCTTTCATGTAACGATTGTAGTGCGGAAATAATGGGAATGAAATTAGTTGTAAACATGCTTTTAGTTTGTTAAATTTTATTTTGACATGATTAAATTTTAATAAAATGGTAGCCTTTAAGAGGTAGCAATAAGCTACCCATTGCTTTTAGTTTAGTAAGTTTTTTAGTTTGATTAGTCGATGAATTTTTTCGGTACTTAAATATTAAACTGAATGTAAAAGGTAATATGAAGATTACTTTGATGCTTATATCAACGTGAAAAGCTCAACGAAATATATTTTTCACACGATAAGAACTGTAATTTAAGTCACGTTTGATTGCAAGTGATATCATAGACCATAGATAACCCACGTCCATTGTATTTAAGAAGGAAATTAGGGGAACGTCTAAAAACATGGAGGTGGTGTTCATAAAATATGCAATTTTTTGTTCAAATTTTTTTTTTCATGTCACCCGGATACTCCAAACTCGAATGTACAGTTATGCAAAAACAAATTTACGAAAAATCGCACATCTTGTGAACACCACCTCCAAGCTTTCAGACGTTCCACTTATCTCCTTGTTAAATACAATGGACGTGGGACATCTATGAGTGATTTCACAATATTCAATATCTAAAACATAAGTGTAATTACTCAAATTGACAGTATGCATATTTAAGCTTGCTCCTAACACCCAGAAAAATTAATGCGGAAGCACATAGTTGTAAGTTTGGGCGAACGATAATTTGGGTACACTTAAATTGTCTTCGTCATCAATTTACCAAATAGCCGTATCTGAGCAGGTATTCAACTATTTCTACCTTGTTTCAAAATGTCAGTACTACTTTTTCAACTTAAAAATAAATTTCTATTGTTTTCTTTTATATTTCATCACACATTGTCTCTTTAGTTTAGGGACACAAGCAGGCATTTTTTTCCCGGTTAATACAAATGGTCTTATCCTACCGTTCTTAGAGTCAAAACCACTTGTGTATTGGGTTAAGTTTCACTCCGAAGACATTGCGGGAGCTGAATTTCCAATAATGTTACAAAACAAACTCAGCACTCCCAGAATTGTTGTTAGCGGGACTATTTAAGCTTTTGTGGAAACATTCACAGTTTGGAAGGGCTCTGACAAAACTACTTACCCTTCAAGTGAAGTATTTGGACGACTGCTTACATATTCATACAAATAAAAGATGCTCTTGGTACCAAAGATGCTAAGCTGCTTGCAAATTTGAGTGATAGTGATAATTCAAGCGCACATTATGTGATACCTGAGATCATGAAGAATTTGTTAGATTCTGTAATTCCTCTGTATAAAGATGGTTTACTATCTACTACCACAATGAAGTTGACATCATTTCAAACTACGCTTAGAGATTTGCTGCTTGAAAAACAACAAGAATATTGTATCAATGAGCTAGTTAAATGTAACAAAACATCTTTTAATCTACCGGAAACTAAGATTATTGAATATACAAATAAACTGAGGAGTTTAAAGAGGTCACTGGTTTCTGTGGGGACAAAGGTGTACCGACAAATGAGTGTAGTTTTAAGTGTGGTGGGATGGGGACCATATAAATTGGTTCGGAGAATGAAGAGTTTGGAACAATCTGGAATTTCCACTTGGCTGCCAAAAATGGGATCGTATGAACTGCCTTTAAACAAAGATGAATCCACACCACCACAGAGTGAGTCGTTATCCGGAAACATAATCATTTTATTTATATTATTACTGTGTGGTTGTTTGGTTTCATTCATACCATTTGCAATAGAAACGAAATAGGAATTTTTTTTACTAAACTTACAAAAGTTGGGTACACGGTGTGGTAAAGGTATGCGAAAGAATAGAAATAAGAAAGCAATCAAAAGTAATATTATTGTCGTTCGTCCTAAATTTGAAAGTTAAAAACCCTACTTATATCATACAAAATTTTTGATTTAATTTTCAACAGTTCTATCCATAACTTATCTATAATATTTTACATGCTGGGTTGTAACATAACATATTATGAAATATTTATTGAAACTTTATTGCGGGTGTAAAATCAAATGGTGCGATAAAACTAATTCCGTGATACAAATCAATTACATTAAATCGCATTTTGCTATCAATTGAATGAATCACATGAATAATATGTATGAATGTGGAAACAGTTTTGTCATTCGTAGTTCCAAAGTTGCTTGAAAAACTTCATTCATTTTTGGAAGGTTACGAAATCACTTGAAGAACTTTTAAAATAATGCGAGTCACGTTTCATTGGAGAGGCATTATGTTGCATTCTGTTATTTTTTGCAAATCCTTGAAATTTCATACAATATAGGTTGATGTCAACTATAATAATGTAGTAGTTTCGAAGAATGTACGAGAGCGTATGTAAATAAGTAGTTTATTCGAATATTTCCGTTTTGAGTCTGGGATTTAAGCCTGTCTGGTTGGGATTTTTGCTTAAAAAATTCCGGGTGCAACTGGCCTCTAAAAAATTTCAAAAATAGGCCAGAAAAAACGTACGGGTCGGAAAATCCTTTCCCGTAAGAAACAAATGTACACGCCATGAATAGAATTGTAAATATATTCCGATAATCTCATTTGGTGACATGGAATTCCATACATATTGTATAACGCGGCCTAACTCTGAAAAAATCTTGGACTTTTAATACGACTTTAAAATAAATAGCTCACAATCGAATATATTTTTGGAATTCGATACACTGGCATTTTAATCTTAATTACTATCTTTGTTGTAAATTGCTGCTTAAATTTAAAAAATTATAATTTGATTTATTAATAAAGGAAATGAAAAGACGAATACCTAAGTAACAAAATAAATTAAGTCTAATGCCAAAAATTATTTTTATTAACAAAATTTATTTTTAAATGCATCAAATTTAAAATATATATCATATAAGTCATATCAATCCAATTTAAAAAGTAATGAACAGACGGGCGGTTTAAAATATGAATTATCGTTCAATTTATAAATCCAAGACTTGATTGCTAAAATGCTTACTTGTCTGTCCGTCCGTTGTTACATACATGTTGTCCAAATTTCGCACCCGTTTTTAGAAGTAAACCCCGGTGGCTCTAAGAATAAATTATCATTATCGGACAGAAAGTATTCGTTTGAAAATTTAAAAACAAGAATTAACACAAAATAGGGAAGAAATTTTAATACGACTTCCATCTTTTTAATATATCTGATGTGACTCTTTGTAACTGATTGCATTTTTGATGAACATTTTAAATCACTTCTAATGGATATTGCGAACATCCAACCCACGCAATTTTGAACGAAACCCACGCTAGCGTTGTTTTTGTCCTCCAAGCGAAGAAAACAACATTCAAAGTCAAGCTTTCATAGACTTTTGACGCGTCAAAGTTGTGTGAAAACGCACGAAAATTCCCAACATCTTGTTCTCGCAAAATTAAGAAAAATTTGACGGAAAGACAGCATTTAAGATGCCATCGGACTTATTCTATTTTTGTTTGGAGCTAAACGAAATCATTACAGATTACGCATATAAATATCGCTCTTACCTATACTGGGACAGAAAAAGTGGCTGCTTTGCTCAAGAAACAAGATGGTTTCCTCACCTAATTACATGGAAATTTGCAAACATCATTCTAATGCGAATATTTGGAGGCATTTGTTGCACGGCTGTTCTACTAGACGCCTTTCGTCATTCAGAGAAATACCAACTGTTCTCTGTTTTCATCAACCTTATCATCTTCTGCTTTCTTCTGCTCTTCAGCGTACTGTACCACATGTATTCAAAGCACAAATCTACTGACATCGTTGCTACAGCGAATGAGTTTAGTAGACTTGAAACCAAAGTCACTGGAAAAATTCGTACTCAATGTTCACGTCAAACAAGCTGTATCTACAAAGTCTACTGTTCATTGACGGAAAACCTGATACAGTTGGAATTAGCTTATTGTTGCTAATTGTCAATTTAACAATGCTTCCACTATTCTTTCCTTGGGTGTTAATGTACTTGCAAGTAGATCCTCCTTATACATTTTTTGAGATGATTTCTCCAAGCATATATCGTAGTCCCTTAACCAATATATTTGTATTGGCTCTAAGAATTTTATTTAGTTTATTTTTTATAACAGAATGCTGTACTAGAGTTCGATATACTAGCCTTACTGTGTGTTTTGGTCTGCAATCATGTACAAGCTGTTTGAAATCTCTGCATCGAAAGACCTTGGACGAAAGGTTTGTTGGAGATTGGCAATCTCTTAAAATTTTGGTCTTTATGATGAACGAAATTTGCTCTTTCCCTCTTGCTGTAGGTTGTAGCATAGGATTTTTACTGATTGTTTTGTGCTATACCATTAGTATAGTAGCAATCGGTAGGATTCCATTTGAAATTTATGTATTTTTTCCTGTATTTGCTGCAACTTGCACAGTTAATTTAGGAATGATATTTTATCTTCTAATTCAAAGCAGTGAAGCAAGTCTGGTTGCAAAAGAGAAATGGACTCAGGATTGTGGTTTGGTTGTTACAACGTGTAAGTGGAAAGCTTCGCTGCTCCGGAAACATTTGTGGTCTATTCAACATGTAAGATTTAAGTATAGCTCAGTAGGTACATTTAAAAGAGAAACACGTACAGACTACATTTACTCTGTAATTGATTACACTGTAAGTTGTATCTTAGCAACCCGAGAAGCATTCTAAACAAAACAAGAATATCCACAATGTTAAATGTGAATATTTCGATTATATATTTTTTTAGAACGGATTCAATCTAGTTGATTTAAATGGAATACCAATATGTAAATAATGGAACTATGTTATGCTGCGGGTATAAAAAAGACGCAGTCATTGCTTCCCTCTTCACTGCAGAACTCTACTTGCTCAAGGCTTACAAATTAATATATGATGACCTAGGGTCAAGCTATCAGGCCAAAGGGCGTTATGATTTCACAGTATTGTATGAAGCAGCTAGACGTAACTTCAGACAAACCTTTAAAATTAAGGAAATTAACTGGGCAGAGAGAAATGGGAAAGTACATGGCTCACTGCCAAAATGGCGAAGAGATAAGGATGGCACTGCGCCAATAGTGAAAAATAGATACGCATCAAAGTTAGCAAATGCCGTTGAAGAAGGCAAGGTTAAGCTATCATCAGCAGTAGTAAATAACCCTTTCTCGACTATTTTCGAGCAGCCAGAGCCTTCTCAAAATAGTAAACAGTCAGGAAAGAAGGTAAATAGGAATCGAGGGGGACGAGATAGAACTTCAGTACAGGATATTACAAATCCAAAGGAAAAACCAAGATATCCTCCTCGAAAGCCTAACCCAATTGTTCAGAAAAATCGTACTATATTAAATCAGTCATGACGGTTGATGGGAAATAGGCTGATTACTGGTAACAAACGGAAATGTCGCAGGTATACAAACTATCATAGGATATTTGAAAGCTTTGATGATCTCCCCAAAAAACAGCAGAAACGTCTCAAAATTATGTACAATCAATTTTGCAAAGCTCACATTAAAATACATAATTTGAGTAACATAAAATTACCAATTGTGGTTCAGTTAGTATTAGGTTTGGGTCTTAAATTTAATTTTAAGTCATCTCCAAATATAAGAGCAATTATGAATGGTGTGAACGAAGGAATGCGAAAAATTGCATGGAAAACTTATTTTGAACAAAATGATGACGACTCAGCTCTTACTAATCTCGTGATAAAAATTAAAAAATCAGTAGGATATACAAAATTGCACTGTCCGATAGAAACAGTATTATTTAGTGACAGTTTTTATAGACAGTGCAGAAACGCTATTATTTCTCAATCGAGTAAGCCAGATATATTACATACGTACTTGATAAGTAAATTAGAAGAATTTATTTTAACACACAACATTGTCATTTCACAAAGTGACAAAAATGCTGGTTTAACAGTCATGAGAAGAATAGATTACATGGGCGAAATTCAAAGACAATTGACTGATGAAAATACATACATTCCTAGTACAACAACTCATTATGACAGATCAGTTATAAATTTTATCGACAAAGCTAAACATATGAACAAAATTTTCTTTGATAAATTTAAAATCAATCTGAAAACTCTCATTCCCGAGAAATACAAGCCAGCAAAATTTTATATATTGCCAAAGATGCATAAAAAATACACTGTATTTCCAGTTGGTAGACCTATCAGCAGTAACGTAAATACTATAAATAGGGGATTTTCAATTTTGTTAGACTCTATACTCAAACCGTTATGTGTATGCATACCTACATTAATTATTGATAGTCCACATTTGTTAATGCTACTAAGCAATTTAAATTTAAGTAGTAACCGCAAATACTGCCTAGTAGCAGCCGACATTCAATCAATGTATCAAGAGTTGCCAATTCAAGTTTGTAAAGATAATTGTGTAGAATTCTTTAGAGCAAATAAGCGTAGGGTCAATATTCCGGTAGAGATTAATGAAATGCAGCTGACTACATTATTAAGTTTAGCGTTAGATCATAGCTATCTAGAATTTAATAATGAATTGTATTTCCTGAAAAATGGAATACAAATGGGAAATAATGCCAGTGTATCGGTTGCTAACATAACGGCAGCAATAGAACTGCAATCTATCTGGAAGACAGAAATGGTATTGAAAGGAAGGTTTATTGATGATATATTATGTATTTTAGATGTGACAGATATGCCAATTAACGTTAAAGAGTGGTTAGATAATGTTTTTAAGCATAGATTCCTAAAATTTACAACCGAATTCTCTTTCGAATCGATAAATTTTCTTGATTTATGTATAAAACTTAATAGTGATAACACTATTTCTACTTCTCTATACAAGAAGGAAATCTCACAACACGAATATCTACATTTTGAATCATGTCACCCCAAACACATGCTACGAGCGTTACCCTATTCTTGTGGATTACGAGTTATAAGATCATGTTCAGATCAACATGACAGAGTAGAAAAACTTGATGAAATGATATGCAAATTTATACGTCGCCAGTATCCAATAGAGCTTTTAAGCAATGCACGAGAAAAACTATTGAGTTTGAATCGAATAGATTTAATTACTCCAAAATCAGATTTTCACTTGCAACATTTTAGTATTCATAATATAGTTAACATTCCCAGACAGGTAGCCACGGAAAGTTGCAAAATAAGCAGAGTGTTTATAGTCCTTCCATACTACCAATTCCCAATAAGCCATATAATAAATAGACATAATAACAGAAATTAAAAAATGTAGAAGCCAAACACTAAACGAAAAAGCTTTGTCACTCAACTTCTTGTATGCTTATATATTGCCTAGTCAACTATGTAGAGTGATTAGCAACATTGAAAATAGGGTAAAACGAGACCCCAAGCGGTCTAACATGTGATACGAAAAAGAAAAATAAGAGACGGTTTGGCTCCTTTTCCTCTCACAGCTTTTGTTTGCTTACTCGTTAATATTGTCAATACAAAAGCAAGCGATCGTCAGTCAATCAAGTATTATTTAATTTTAATCGTGATGACGAGAATATTGGATTGTAAATTATTAATTTGTGACGGGTAATCTATATCTAAGAATTTTTACAGTAAATTCAGCAAATGTGAAAGCGGAATTGATTTTGATTGGTACATAATCTTGAGATCTGATTTTACAATTTTATGATTGTGTGTATTTTTCTGTTTTGATTAGTCGGATACGGAAGAAAACATAGTCATTTAAGACAACAATAACTTATTAAGCAATTTATAAAAACACCAAGGTGAGAATTTGTAAGAAAATTTGATGAGTAAATTTTGAAAAATGTAAAATATGAGTAATAATGAGGAGTGAAATGAATTAGATTTTATGAAAAATGAACAAGGACAATTTATTTGTTAATTTCCAGAACTGATGAAGTGGTAATAAAGTACGAAACTAGTCTTTTTGGTTTCATCTGAAGAATCGTGTCGACTCCAAAGCAAAGATTTTATTCCAACCCGTTTCCATAAAAACAACAATAGCACAGAATGTTTTTACAAGTTAATGTTTTTATTTTCGCTAGTACATTTTGATGCTCTCAATTTTTAAAATTCAATCTTTTCCTTTTCTAAATCAATGAAAATTATTATGGTGAATGAAAATTCGTTAATCTTGATTTCACAACTTACAATGTTTTGTTGCATCTTCAAAGCCATACTTGTCTTT
>JAQIXX010007312.1:0-11018 GCA_034700605.1 Willowsia nigromaculata | reverse complement strand
AGCAGCTTTGGCTATCTTGACAGAAATGGAAGCTGACTTGCTGTTGGACTTGGAGAGGACAAGAAAAAAAATTAAGGAGGAGGGCAGAGATAACTTGATTGAAACACAGTTCAGTAAAATGGGCAAGCCCAAAAGATGGTTAGGCTCCAAGACCGACACATTCATTACAATGGACACAAAAGAAAGGCTGAATGTACGTCAGTTACATCATACCTACAGAGATCTCAAGGAGCCTGTGGAAGGAGAGGAGGCACTGAAGGAGAGATTGGAGCTATTGGGAAGAGTGAATGAAATGATCAAAGGGAACACTAGCAAGTTGGGAATTATGTTGAGTGATCTAATCACAAGAGAATTGACATATTTGCGCATAAACTGTTCTAAAAAACTTGTGGCTTCATTGCGCAAACGCATAGCAAATTGCTTTTTCCTCTTGTGTCAAGATCCCTTTTTCAATCCTGAGGCAAGACGAATTCAAAAAGTTCCGTTTGACTACACCAAGTTGCGCAAGGACATGGTCCAATGTAAAGGATGCCGACGGATGCAATACCGGGACGAGTTTACAATTCAAAGGGGAACGACAGTTACAAGCCGTTGTCATACTTGCATGGGATTGTATAGAACAGCTATTCTTCGGGTGGACTTGAATTTGTACAGGCACATGTTGGACGAGTTACGAAAGGATGAGTTGGCTGCGGGAGTGACTAATTCAGTGACATTTCTTATTGATGCTTTTGATTTGCAGTTTTTGGTGGAGCAAATATGGCATGGTCAGTCTGCCCTCAGTGGCATTGACAATAGATACCTGCTGAGACTGTGTCGATGGATCAGGGGGCAACCCTGGACACCATGGAATTGTGTACTTCTGACAGAGGAAGAGGCTGTCAGCCATTTGCAGCTGGATAACATGAAAGATGTACGAGTTCATATTCTTATTACAAGATACTAATTGTAAGTTTACAAAGGATAATATAATTATTTTCATGGTTGCAGGCCTACAGAGACTCGTTCTTTCACAAGGTGTTTGTAAAGCAATGCACAGCAAAGACATACTTTGAAGGATTAGCCAAGTTAGCCATCGGGTTGGATGACAGGATCTCTGAAGGATGTGCGCGGTGGAAGCAGCATCAATTGAACATGCAGAAAGCGCGTGAAAAGTTTAAGAGAAGGGCCAGGTTCATCAAGTTGTTTGCATTTTCAAAGTGATCAAATACAAAATATGGATGTATTAATTACTATACAGCAAATAAAGTAGAGTATCGATTTAAATAAAATCAGAGACTTTTATTTGTTAAAGCATGTGGTGTTTTTTTGAAACTTTAAAAAATTAAAATAATAAAATAGGGAGCACTTTAAGTTAGTTTATTCCAATTTGACGATAAGAGATAGCGGATCTTATAACATTACCACATCCAGGCACTTGATCGGCATGGTCACAGCCCTGGATATCTGGATTGTAAGCGGTTCCAGCAGGGCAATTTTGCTTGACCTTTTGGAATCCCTTTCCCCGCCTAACGCATTGGTAGAATCCTGAGCAGTTTCCTTCTGGGAAGTAACCTTCTTCTTGACATTCGCCATTTCCACTTCCTCCTTGAGATGGTGGGACTGTAGTTGGTCGAGGGCGACTGGTGACGTATTCAGTTGTGGATTCTTCGGAGTAACTTTCGGTGGTAGTGTATCTAGTGGGTCTACTGGTTCGGGGTGGCCTACTGGTTCGTGGTGGTCTACTGGTTCCTGGTGGTCGTGTATCGGGTCTTCTAGTAGTAGCCGGTCGATCTGTTGCTCCGGGGATCTGACCGTGGTCGTTTGCTGGGTCCGCTGGCACCACCTCAGGTCGTTGAGGTACAGTAGGCATACCACCCCCATTGATAGTGTTGACAACGGTCCTCAATAAGACGTACTTTTCACCATGACATTTTCCACGGAAGTCATCAGTTTCGAGGGACCACACCATCGCTCCTCCCAAGTCCATGTTTCGGGCATATTCTGCCTTGTAGTACAAGCTCTCAACGTCTTCATAACCGATCCAGTGTCTGTCATTATAAGCATATGGAGCTTTGATGTGAGGATCAATGGTGATTCTCCAGTCGTCCATTTCAGTCATGTATTTCTCACAAATTTCATTGTAGCCCCAGATTCCAGCTTGACGAGTGTAAGGTCCGTCTGGAATTCCCCCAGTGATGGGAGCGTACAGCCCATGGTCCTCAGATTTGGCCAAGGTAAATCCACGACCGTAGAGAGCCATACCCATGATAAGTTTCTCTTTAGGAAGACCAGCTTCCAACCAGTAAGTGACGGTATCGTTGGCGTTGAACAATGGTTCGAATTGGTCGTCAAGGGGATGACGGTAAAGGGGTGTGTTGTGACCAGTAAATTCATGTCCTTCCCAGACTACATACCATATTATTTTGAAATGAATCAAATTTTTATGTTGACTTAAACAAACTTCATCAGAATTATTAATTTGTTGCCTTACATCCGTGATAATCGTAGCACATGACGCTGATAAAGTCCAAATGTCTGGAAATTTCGGGAACGTCATACCCAATTTCAACTGTTTTAGTGTTGGGACTGACTGCAGCTGTCAATAAGTATCCACGTCCTGCACGATCCAATTCTTGACGGAGTTCCTGAACCAACTTGCTAAAGTTTTCTCTGTCTTCTGGACGTCCACCACGCTGAGTAGGGTATTCCTAGACGCGCAACAACGGGACAGTTATTATTATCCTGTAGCTTTTAAACACTAATAATCCAACACGGTTTTAAATGAAATCTTACCCAGTCCAAGTCTAAACCATCAAAGTCATATTTCTCCAAAAAGGGGACGATGCTCTTTACAAATGTCCTCCTGGCGGAAGCATCCCTTGCCATGTCGGAGTATTTGGTGGATCCTTCATTCCATCCACCAATAGCGACAATAGTCTTCAAATCACGGTTCATTTTTTTGAGTCCGGTAAATCTTTTGTACCCATTCAAGCCACCTCCCCATTGATCTACCGTATCACCCCAAGGGTCAAACACGGTAATTTCGTTGTTTTCCAACTTGGTGAAACCGTACATGACGTGAGTGCACAGACTAGGGTCAATGTCTTCCATTTGGAATTTGCCATCACCGGGGCGATACATGGCCCACGTACCAACGTAGCAGACCATTTTCTTATTATGGTTGTCTAAAAAACGTTGAAAATTTTAAATTTAGCTTAAGGAAAAACTATAGAAAAGTTAGCACATTATAAAACAGATTTTGTTCTCACTTCGCCTGGCTGCAACAGCGCCAAAGGCCGCGAGGGCCATGGAAATGAGCACAAGTCGATTCATTGTGACTGAAATAAAACTCAGTCCGATTGTTCCATCCAATGAGGGGGGAAATGTAAAAGAGACAGTTCTCGTTTCCACTTATATACCAACCTACATTGGTTTGTCCTCACCTTGTCACTTTTATTATTCTCATTGGATTTTTATTGGAGACAATTAACCGAGAAAAGTGATGCCATTTCCATGCAAATCCACAAATAAAAAGGAAATAAAGTGGCACATGTAGGTTGGAGTAACTGTATGGTATATTATACTTACCTTGCCAGAACAGACCGGCATTCATAATACCTGATTGCCTTAATTAAGTAGGCAACCTTTAGCAAGTAAACGTGGTGTGAGATTTACCTACGCGTGCCAAAATTAACAGTATCTTCCCCAACTGGCCCACATTCATTTATTATAATAAGTGGAATTGCACAGACTTAACATGAGTCAGAGTAGGCAACTTTCAATTGTTTTACTTGCCGGTAAAATGGAATAAGTATTGAATACATGTTGGTGATTGCAAATTCTACCGCAAATTATTTGCAGTGCATTTCATGATCATTACCAACAATTTGCAGATTATGATGATGAAACAGTGATCAGTGGTGTGATTAATATTAATCATTGCACCTGCTGGATTAAGATAGAAATAAATGGAGAATAAAAAACAACAAAGTTATTAAAAGAGCATCATAAAAAGCAGATGCATCTTAATTCGCTTTCGACTCAAGTTGGAGTTGAAGGTCACCATTGCCAATACAAATATGTTTGATTTTGTATGCTTCCAAAAGTCTTGTTGTTGAAACAAAGGGAATTTTTACAATTTTCTATACTTAAAGCCACGCATTCACGCATATGAGCTTGAAATTCTTTGAAATACAAAATTGTTGTCTCCACTAACATTAATGAACATCTTTTTTTCGTTGTACTTGTAAAATAACAAATAGGTTCCATCATCCGTGATGTTTTACAAACCAAGAAGTACTTTATTAGTCAAACAGGGAAGTTGTATTGTATTGTATTCATAAAAGGTTTTGCATGCTTGAAATAAGCTCAAGATAAAGCCGTTGGCTGAAACATCTTTACTGAGGAGTAACAAAACGGAAAAAAACTAGGAAAGGAATACGCAAATTAGTCTCTAACAGAGTAGTTGATATATTCCATTAGTTACAATATAGAAGTTCAGCACATTGTAACCTTGTGAAAAGTTTCATGAACTCTGCAAGGACTCCACCCTAGTCTCAAAATACTGCATAACATAGTGTGTCACACTGTCGCATGTCTAAACAAAGGAAGCTTAAAGCAATGAAAGTGATAGTGGCAAAGGGTATAATAACCACTTGAAATTCTTGAAGATCAATTGTAAGAAAATGAGGCATGCATGTATTCATGTATGAAAGATATATACTAGAATATTAGCATATAAAATGTGATACATATTATACAAAATCAAATGTGCCAATATGCGTGCAGCATCCGCTTATATATGTACTAAGATTTTGTCAAGGTATATACAATAATATGTTTAGATTTTGTATAAATGTGGTGTGATTGAAATTCTCATTCTTCTGCGCTTCCCAAGTTGCAATTGCAAGCCACTGCAATATGCTCACAATTGTATTTACCTTCGTGCAAGAATAAGACGCACACTATGTCTATATACCTGTTATAGTTTGTATTCTTATTCTAATCAATGATTTAAATGCTATGAGCTACAGCTACAACGCTGCAGCATTGTTGATAGAACTACACACAGGCCCAACACGCAACAATCACGTCATATTAATGATACCTTCGCCCAAACATAAACCCTTCTACTCTGTCTAACCCTTTCGTATTCTTAAAATGAATGTACATAGTTGAAGAGATTTCATGCGTTTACCAAGTAGGCCAGGTAAGAAGAGCTCACGCACGTGAATATCATGAATACCTCGCTAAACTCACACACTTTCAATGTGTGAGTAAGCAGTGATTTGATGTAGAAACGACATACGCAATGCATTTTGTTGAAAAACATATTTTTTTTCCATTCACAAGGATACAGCTTTCGTTTTCATTTCGCAGATAAAAATAGGTATTTCAAAGGTACTCCTAAAGTATACAAGTGTATTAAATGTCTTAACATAACATAATAAGGTACACTGTACAGTGAATGCAATCCAAAGAAGTATCTTTAGAGATTTCTTATTTCTTTTGTTGAACACATTTTAAAATATCCCTTAGCAGTATACTGTAAGGCGTTTTTGGGATTTGTAACCAAAAAACACAAAAATAAATATTCTTATCAATTTTTTACTTTAATAGTTTTTAAATTCGGATACCTTTGTAACTGGTCTTGACAATTTATTGCTGTTGGTGTGATTTATGTCCATCTTAATTATCATTACGGTGCTAAAATATAGTGGGGGTGTTATTGTGACAGGACACTAACCTTTACTACGCATATATTTTTCATAATTAAATTGCTGTAATTTAGAGACTTAAATGGGACAAATAATTTGTTAAATGGTCTCATGTTCACCACTGCAACATTCGATTACCAAAATTATGAAATCAGACTCATCGCTGTCCATGGATATCTCATTGTGCATAATGAAATAGAAAATAGAATGGATCTGACATGATGAGTGTACAACAGGATCCAAATTCCACGTGCGACCATTTTGTAGATATTTCAGGTAAGCTATTCACAAAAGCAACATCACATTATTGAATTTTTCTATTTTGGGAAAGAATATAAAAATAAATTATGCAAATTTTTGCTAATTATACCACCATAAATATCAACGAAAACATGAAAGCACATTCTTCAGAAAAATGAAAAAATGATTTGATTCATTCATGTGTGTGTTACTCCCCATACTAAACTCCATTCAACCCATTGTAGTCTTCACCAAGAGAAAGGTCAAATTATTATATTATTCAAATTCGCAGTTTAAGGGTGAACTTGGCCGTCAAATTTTCTTGAACAAATTGGGGAAACATCTCGAATGCAAATGTGTTACGCAAAGATTTGAACGGTTCATGTCATAACTGAAAAAAAACTTTACTGTACTTTTTAAAACTTACTACTTGTTTCTCCATATATGGAATGAACCGTATATGGAGAAGTTTGCAAAATTCAATGCATGCGAATGAAAAGTTCACAATACCAAGCCGATAAGTCTCACTAATTGCTGTTCCTATATCTCCGTGATCCTGATCACATCTCACATCCTCTCCTTTCTCATTTCAAGTTGTCTATGTAGCAAACTTAAAAAATATTTGCAAAAGCTACAAAAAAAGTGGTGGTATGTAAGTTGCAAGCAACAGGCATCTTGATATAAGCCAAAAGTAAATACCTAGTCATTGGAACGATTGGACCCTCCTCTTCTGAAGAGTCTAACTAAACTTGTTTTTTTCTGATTTGTGGAGTAGATTATGACTGCACTAGATTTTTTCATGCCTAATTTCCTTTTATTCAAGTGTGAGTGTGAAATTGTTTCATTTAAATTTAGGAGTTGCTTAGCTGCTAAATAGCTGAGCAACTCTTGAGTAGCCATATTAATGTTATCATTTTTTAATTTAATGCTCTTGATGCTACTTTTGAGCTATGATTGTCTGCATTCGCAATGTCATCAAAAGAAACAGAGCACCACCGCCCTACTAACATTTAGAAGGAGATAAAATTTGCTGATATCCATAAAAGAATGAAGTGCATAATGTGCATCATGCTGATAAAAAAATAAGATCGAGCAGGTGCCCTGCATTCTGAGTTTTGGCTAAAATAATGAGTAAACTCAAACATATAGAAAGCTTTGTTGGAGATAAATACGACAGTGCTTCCAATTGTGTGTTTTCATGCGACATATTTTTTACTAAGCAACACGTGAAGTCGTTTCAAAAACGTTTAAAAAAATCACAAATAGAGTTTAAAATGTTGGATTGGGAACAGGAGGGTGCGGAAAGATACCAGCATAATTTATAATTGGTAAGTTTTATCGAGTTCCACAACACTGAAAGTGTGTGTGGTACAGCGGTACTACTACTGATAAAATTTATGGTTCAAGTAAAAGTATACAATCTCGTAAGATGTATGGATGGGTGTATGTTATCAATGATGCCTTGTAATTGGGAAGAAGTACGCTTTAATTAGTATTATGGTGAATTGTAGTCACAATTTACATATTTAGACATTACATTGTCGTGATGACGACGAGTAGGAAGAAACCCGCATCAAAAATCATCAAGTTCAACCCTTGTAGACTTTGTTGAACAAAATGCAATAATTCTTCCAACTTGGTCACTTGCACCTTGCACCAGAGGAGCAAAACATTGATAGTAGGAGGTGTGTTTGTAGCATCTTTACTTTGGCATCATTAAGACCTGTATACGTACATGACCTTTTACCCATTTTCGGCTTGTATAATATCCAAATATTGTACATTTCTCCTAGCATAAAAGGCCCTAATTGCCCCCAAATAAACTAAGAAGCAATAAAAAGTATAAAAAGCACGCTTATAACTTATAATTCCTTATCACGCATGTAATAATTGTAATATATTGTTCAGTTCCTCAATATTTCCCACGTCAAAGCTCCAACTTGCAAATTGGATTGTACAACTGTACATATCATGATGATTTTGTGCACATTTAGCCGAAATTAAGGACTAAATAAAAATATTTTTCAAAGATTTGTACAAAGTTAAAAGATGCATGAGCAGCAGATGTGAAATTTTGAGTGTGCTGTTACTCCAGCTTCTCAAATTACATTTCTCACACTGTCACTTTCCGTATTCTCTGCTACTTTACATATTAGGTATATCAATTATAAAATCGTCAACTAGCACATGTATTTTCATTTATTCTTTATATCATATACATTTAAACTACAAAATCAGCAGAAATTGTACTACTACTAAACTTTTTATTAATCTTGTTTGCATATCTTACGAATTCTGTAAATACAAAAATGCTGCATTGGTAACTGAAATGGGACGATGGGAGTCACCATTCAAATTTTCTTTAGAAACTGGCAGCAATGAAATTTAAGCAATAAAAAATGTTATTCATGCAACTACGCATCCTATTCAATTTTTCCTTGCCACAAACTAACTACCGTTATAAAACATAATAGTCAATGCTGTGTCATTCTTCTTTAATTCTAATCTCCTCCTGTGAAATTCGTGTAAACCTCCCTCCACCTACCACCCAGTATCAGCATATCACACGCCACCACTATTATCGCTATCTTTACCGTCTCCACTACAATTATCGTACCAACGCCGCCACCACTGCTAATAAAAGAGTACATTCACTTAGTGATGGTTTTGGCTTTTGCTGTTGCAAAAAAGAATGGCTTTCTTAAAAAGATGATGATGACGACGGTGGGATTTGGTGAACTTGCATAGAGATCAAACACGACCCACACGAGTCTCTCTGTTTTCAGCCTTCCAAAGACAATCACTGCTTTTCTTGCAGTCTCTCCACTTCTTACTCTCCTTCTCGAAATTCTCCTGTCTATTTTCATTTGCATTTTTGCATGTTAAAAAAGGAACTGCTGAAGGATGAAACTCACAATGTTACATTTTAATCTTTTGTTCTGTCCACCTCCAGGCAAGACATGAGATACAAGAGCCCCGTCGAGGAAGACACGTCATTTTGAAGAAGGCATTCATTTTTATTGTTACTATGGCGATTAAGTAACTGATGCCGATTTTTGATGGATCAAGTGCAAAAGTGATAGAATCTGTGAAATTCGAACTGTGATTATAGCGAAAAGATGGAGATGTCTGTGATAATATTCGTTTGTGTGGTGTCGGTTTTTACCCTCACGGAAGGTGGTTATATCCCACCCGGACCGAAATACAAATGCCCAGAAAGAAATCAGATATGGCCTTGCTTGTGCCTGTCTACGTCGGATGAAGGAATCACCATGAAATGTGAACAAGTTTCCATGGCAACGTTGGCAGCAGCCGTGACTTTTCCTCGTGTCCAGCAAATCCCCATTCAATTCTTGGACATGGTGCAACTTAATACGGAAAAGTTGTATGGAAAGCTATTTAAAGACTTGAATATTACCAGAATACGAATTGAGGACAGCCCAATAGTGACAATTCTACCAGACATATTTTTCAACGTACGACATTCCCTGGAAGTATTAGAAATAGTGGGAACCAAATTGGAAAAATATCCGAATGAGGCACTAGATGAACTGGAAAATTTACACACACTTGTCCTGGACAAGCATAAAATTGCCAACTTGAGTGAACATATCAAAGGACTGGGGTCACTCAAGAATTTGCAAATCTCAAAGGGGAATATAAGTTCATTTTCAAAAGAAACGTTCTCTGGGTTGGGAAAACTGGCAAGGCTAGATTTACATGGGAATCAGCTAACAACTATTCCAAAGGACGCGTTTACGAACTTGAAAAATTTAGAGTTTTTAGACGTAGCATGGAACCAGTTTGAGAAACTTGACCCGGGCTATTTTTTTCATTTAAGTAAGCTAACATGGTTCAACGCAAGTCACAATTCGATTCCAGAGTTTAAACGAGGTGCCTTTGCCAGGAACGGGTTTCTCAGAGTAATCTACTTGACCCACAATAAAATCACAAAGTTGGATGCTGCGGCGTTCAGGGGAATGAGACTATTGACGAGACTGTACTTGAGTGATAATCAAATCAGTGATGTAGGTCGTGGCGCATTCAATTCCCTACAGAGAATCAAAACCATTGATCTTGCAAGAAATAAAATCAAATTCATCGACTACCAAATGTTCATGAAACTTCCGTTCGCTGAAGAGCTGCTTGTTCAAGAAAACCAAGTGTCCAGCATTAAAACCGGAGCCTTCCAAGAATTGGCTTATGTAGTGGTCAATGTTAGTCATAACATGATCAGTGCGGTGGAAAAGAATTCTTTCCAAAATTGTGTGAATATGACAATTCTGGATATGAGCCATAACCTAATCGACAACTTCACGAAGGGAGCATTTGACGAGATAAGTTATCCGAATGAGTGGAGGCTGCAATACAATAAGCTGAAGCTGACGGGTGACATTCCGTTAAAGTTTATGGCAGGTATTAAGATGTTAAATGTGAGCTACAACGAACTGAGGGAAGTGAACAAGAATACGTTTCCAAAACTTTACGAACTTCATACTGTAGACTTTAGCTATAACAATATTAGCAAGATCCATTCAGCTATTTTCACCAACTTGTTTAGTTTGAGGCACCTGAATATGAGGTAATAACATAAAAACATAATACTTTGTTTTACTATGTATGATGTATGAGTTCATAAAAAAGATGAGAAGTAAGCTTGTATTCATGATATTGTTTTTTAATTTCAGCCATAACAATCTTACCGATTTATCTGGTTCCGCTTTTGGGGCCATACCTACTCTTTTGGAGTTGAGCTTGGATCATAACAGATTAAAATCCGTTAGCAATGCCGCGTTTTCACGAATGGCTTCCCTGAGGGAGCTTTCAGTTAGGAATAACAAGCTGAAAAAAGTTTTCCAGGTACTTCATAATTCATGAATATGACTTGGGTGGTATGTGGATTCGATTAATAATCTAATCACTAATCTATCTTTTTACTAGATTTCGGGAAGCTTGAATGATCTTCATCTCGCCAACAATGAGATATCCTCTCTCTCAAAGGCGTGGCCAACAATGAATGCTCTCCAGCGTCTAGACTTGAGCGGGAACCAACTTGGCGGAAATCTACCAGGTGGGTCC
>JAQIXX010007311.1:0-11018 GCA_034700605.1 Willowsia nigromaculata | reverse complement strand
AAAATAAATCACCGCCGCATTTTTTACTCTCTTATAATGGAAGTGATCCATCTATTAGTTTTATAGATCAATGAGGTGAACAGCAAAAATGATGAAATTGGTGTAAGTTGACGTAGCCTATAGATGTTCGAAGAGAACAGTGGGCTTGCTGTCGGTTCCAGTTTCATTCCAATTTGATCATATTACTGAGATTGTAAAATGATTGCTACTACAGCGTGGTTTTGTTTTCCCATAATATACTCGTCAGGCCTTTGTTCAAGAGTTGTCGTGGAACGAGGGAGCAGGCGAAGGAGCATGAAGCCTTTTTAGCCACCATTTCCTCTTTATTTCTTCTAGACACTTCCATTAATCTTCATTAAAATCTTTAATGCTTCCATCACAAAAGTCGAATAGTGAGCAACAATAGAAGGCAAACCCAAGACTGAAACTATGGTGGAACGCTACACAATTACACCTTTTATTTTCCCCAAAAGAAAGCAAAGGAAATTGAAAAAAAAAGTCTGCGTATATTATGCATGAGATGATACTACTGGCTTTGCTGTGGCCCTCTGTCTACAGCGTAAGCAATAAAAATGTAAAGGTAATAACCTGGAATAGTAAGAAGAAAGGTCCACAGGAATTGCTTTCCCATCTCATGGCCTGTTAAAATGAAGCATGCAAGTAGTATGGGACCTCACACTTGTGACTTATAACATCATGCTTGTAAAGTCAAACGAGAAATGGTAGGCTAAGGAAAAAAAAGGTTTCTCTTGCGTCACATTAGTCGTACTCCTTATCTAATTACTTGAAAATTAAGGAAATTCGACTTTTTGTGACTGTGTGAGTGAAGTGGAGGCAGGATGAAGGAGGACAAAAATTTATTGAAGAATGAACAATTACGTGATTTCATTTTCTTTACAGTTTTCCGGGACACTGCCCGTTGTCTCTCAATTGGATGAAGCAGGTAAACAGCAGCAAAGAAGCAAACACTTAAGCGAATAAACAAATTCCTCTCTCCCCTCAAATAAAACTACATTAGCCCACCTGAACGCTAACTAGTTTGAATGCCTCCGTTAAGTGCTTAAAATGTCAAATTGAATTACGAGTGTTTTTTAAGAAAACATAATTTACAAACATTGAACAACTTGTGGAGGACTATGCCAATATTCTCTGTGTTGAAAACTGTTTTTTTGGGAGCAGCAGTGTGCTTTTTGACTCTCAAAGAAGATAATTGAAAGTTGTGTAGTGCGCATTTATTGCTGAACATCATTTTATTACCCATTGTCTTAATAAACTCTCGTGTTCCATAAAATGAGGAAAAAGAAAAACGATACATCTGCCGATAGTTGACATTTAGACGGGCCATAGCAAAAAGGTTAAAACGATTAAGTTGTACCTTAGATAGATGGATGTAGAGCAACCTGCTACTACTCTCTTGTGAACACGAAAGAGAAAGTATAAAGAGACACACAAAAAATTGTCCATGAGACCCAATAGCATCATCATCACTGTGCTCCCTTTAACTTGTCCAATCCCATCATCCTTGAATCCCCGCTTCCCGCACACACTCCTTTTCCTATCCCATCCATCATCTTAACTTTTCCTTCATGTCACTAAACCAAGCAGTGAAGCAACACTTTGACAATTGTGCCAAGAAACAGCAACAGCATCAACCGCCTTCGGGAATCACGCCCTCGTCTTCCTACCATTTTGCGATCTACAATAGTGCTGGCAACAACTGGAACATTAGTCCACCGACAAATAATCCCATTCCATTAAGTAAAAGTCCAAGCCCCATTAGCTCTTTGACTGATGGAGATAGTGGGAACGGTGGTGGAGGAAGCAGTGGCAGTGGTACTAGCTCTGGTACAGGTGCTAACTCATGGGGATCAACAAAAGTCAAATGTAGCAATAGCAGCGGCAGTGGTGGTACAACAACTGCGTCAACATGTCAGAGATCCAGTGTCATTACCACTTGTTCATCGGAAGCCAGCAGCAGTGCGACTAGCATTTCTACATCATCTACTCCGAATGTTGGGAGAAAAGACACAGAAGAAGCTCTTAAAACTAGTGGTTCTCCTTCAACAACAAAAAACAGGAAAACTATCAAATTCGCTGATTGTGAACCAACTTGTTCGGATGACACCACTAATGGAATAATAATATCAGGTTCTTCTAGTTATGGTTATACAGTGGTAGACAGTTACTGCGAAATGAGTACTCACCAGAATAATACTTCCACAATCAATACCCCAACAGGAACGAAGCCCCCTTCCAGTCCTGTGAAACATGTTAGCAGTGGTGGTGGTGGTGGTAGTGGAAATAAAAGCAAAAGTCGGCATTCGTCCACCTCTGACTCTACATGTGTTACGCCGACTGGAAGTAGTAGTGCAGGTGGAGGACTCTCAGGAGCACACAATAGCACACATAGTACAGTAGGGCCGGATGGAATTGACAAGGCACACTCTATCCGCGTTACAAGAAAAATATTCAATAATTGGAGATCTGCGTGTGGTAGAACGAAAGACAAAACAAAAGATTTTATAAGACGATGGAAAACTTTACCTGAGAATCAATCAGAGTGCGAGGCAGGTGACAGTGGTGAGCAGCAACAGCAGCACACTAGTCCACCGTATGCTTCCAGCGGAAACGTCGTATCACAAGGAGGTGGTGGAATGCTTGGTAGCAGTAACACGGATCAATCTGGAGGAATTTGTGGTGCTAGTAGTGTTGGGGGTGCTTCTGCAGCAATGAATAATACAAACACTGGAGTAGGATCTGCCGGTGGAGTTGGCAGTGGTGTAGACTCTTCATCGTCATCAGCTCCACCAACGAAACCGTCCTCGGGTTTCGGTAAAATTAGAAGCTTAACGAAAAAGTTTTCTCAGGATATTCCAAGTGAAGAAATATCAACATCTTCAATTAGTCAGAGTAAACCTTCCAAGTTTACTACTTATGTTTGGGGTAAGTAGCAAGTAATTATTAACTATCAGAACACCATATAATTTGAAAGAGTGAGCTAGTAAGTTAAACAAATATACGAAGAAAGTAGTTCTCCTGACGTCAAAGGTTAATGTAGAAAGTATATTAAAAAATCAAAACTTTATATTTTTCATGCTCAAACTTTCTTATTGATTTTTGTATACTTCTTTACATGCATCTTTTTTCTTTCCTCCTTAGCTTTCCCCATAAAACAGATCCAGGCATTACGCTGTTTTTGTCTTAAAGCTTGTCTGCTAATATGCAAGAATCTATTTCAATATTGCTTCATCATAACCAAAAAAAGTTATATTCATGTTGTAAAAGTTTTGTTTTCCTAGTGAAAACTTGCAAATGTTCATGTTCATATCATTTTTTACGCAATCATCGAAATCCACTAGTGAATTTGGCAACCAGAGCACTACGCACTCAACACTCGCTCAGAGATTATAGCTGCAAAAATCCAAAGTTGTACATGTGTGGGTGTTTTGGGTTCAATTTCGACGTGCTTGACATACACGTACACATCGTAGGACTTTTATTCGGTGTATGATAAGCAAGCTCACATCTGAAAAGTAAATTGGATGTAGAAAAAACATTAAAAATGATGAATGAGACTACTCTCAATTCTCATGAATCCGTCATTTTCTTTTGAATATTGAGATGTGGAAGCTCATCGGAGCTGAGAGAAATTTTAGATGTACTAGTTGTAATAATTGTATCTTGATTAAAATTCATATTTTATGTTCATCCTTCTATAGTGTGTCACTCAAGGTACCCCTTTTTACATGGAAATATATAGTTTTTCCATTTTTACATGGAAATATGGAAAAAAACGTGTAAAAATGGAAATATGTATTAATTCTTTTTTAACATTGGGCTGGAAATCATATGGCTTTGTTTACATTTTGGAAACTCCATTAAAACTTTGCAGAAATAGTTCCAAATTATTAATATAGATTATTTACGTTATTCTAAAGACTTTAGAAGTATTTAGAATGTGAAATTATAGTATTTTGAGCTATTTTTCTGTTTTTTACATGAATTTATTTTTAACATGTAAAAACTGCAAGTGAATATTATCATGTAAAAACATGATTTTTTCCATATATTTCCATGTTACATGTATTTACATGTTCGTACCTTGCACTTTGCTGTTGGGGACACAAAAACCACCATTTTATATCTACTGATTACATTACTGATACATCATCTTGTAAGGAAAAAAGGAAGATGGTCAAACCACAACAAGCCAATCTTGCTTGAGAAAAACATAAACTGGACAATTTTCTTTTAAGGATAAAATTACATAATAACTAGGCAGTTCAACCAACATCGGCTTCCTCTTTCTCAGTCTTTTAAGTAAATTTTAATACTTTTCTCATAAATTAGAGTTTCGACATTTGTGGAGGAAGAGTATACAACCACGGGCTATAAATATGGTCTTGGTTTTATGCATTAATTCAGATCTTTTGTTTTAATGACTATCTCGACGAAGAGACAAAATAAACCTGTCAAGGAATAAAAATGTTCTTTTTCTGCTTTCCAGTTTGCCACCCTCGCATTTTTTTTTCTCCCCTCTTGATTTTTCCGAAAGCATTTTATGCATTTATTATTCATCCCAGGCAATCACTAAACCGTATAGTGGTGAGGATATCATCATGTCACATGTGACGAAGGCACTACTTATATTCTGACTGTTTGTGTCATTAAATATTACGCAAGGATGGGTTGACTGCGAAGATGACGATGACGACTGAAGAGCAAGTGAAATCATGTCATTCCTTATCGCTCACTTGTTGCATTACATGATAATATATTTTTTATTTTAGAGAAAAAATAGGGTACTTGGGTTGTTTAGTAGACATGAGCTGATACCCCTAATTTTCCTCAATTACTGAGGGCAGTGAAACCGAAACAACAATTATTCGACTTTATGAACTGCTACCTTTTTCTCTTTATACTATCCTTTGAGCGTACACGCTGCTGCTGGATTCGATTTTGGAAGAAGGAATATGGAGGAGAATGATGATACGTTCTTGATAGGAAAAAAGGCTTCTTTCTTTTTCTATCTATTCTTCTGTTGTCGTTTTATGTCGCTGCTGTTGTTAAAGTTGTTCCGACAAAAAGCTCAAATTAGTAAAATTTTGGGCACAAAAGTATGTACGTGCGGTATATTGTAAAGATATATAGGATGAGGGCGATTTTGACATTCATCACGACGGAAGTAATTTGACAAGTCAGCCAAGCAATAACATCAAATAAGTGTTTTGTATTGTGGAGGAGGGAGAGAGAGGTGACTTGGATTCACATACAACAACGAAAATCATAAAATATTCACAGGCTCTTCATCATCGCATCCATCCTCTCACATCTCATTTCACAGTATTATGTCATTGCAATTGTTGTATTGTGTTCTCGTGAGCATCAATGAATGACTGAGAGATGGCTGGGAAAAGATGAGCTATGAGGATTTTCCCTTCAAGTGGTTTCTATTTTGTCATTGTTATGATTATCATACCTGTACCAAGTAGGTAAAAAAGAAATCTCACAAAGATTTTCAGTTTGCGAACGAAGAATTTGCTGACTCATTTCATTAAACATACACACTAGAAAAATCAAGATGCTTACACATACATTTCTAGCATTTTTGTTGAATGAATGTAGAAACGGATTTAATTGTGTGAAAAATTTGAAGAATTTCATGGAATTGAAATCTTAAACTCAAAGGGAAAGTACAAAAACGAAATCGAGCTACATAATATACATGCCACATTGTTCCTGTTATTATTGGATTTTATTTTTGGTAGAGTGCAACAAGTGTCCCCATATGCTTCACTCTCTCCAGCCGACAATTTTTTTTAGCAAAGAACAAAACCACAGTGGAAACCTGCCCCAAATATTTTTTCTCTATTCTTTTCATCCATTCAATCATCCCCTTCCATTTCCCATCATCATAAAACAATCGTTTCTTCGTCATTGTGTATCAGAAGCAGACAGGAGGGCTCATTTTTTCATTTTGATTTCCAGCTTCCATATCCAATTCAATAGAAAACTATATAACAAACTGAAACTCTACATCCCAATATTGTACTCCGCAACAAGTGATTAGAGAGGAATTCAACAGGAGTGAGACAGTGTGTAGTATGTAGTAGCCGTCGTAGTGCAAAGATAATACGGACATGGGATGAAAAAATTACAGAGAGGAGGAAAAAGAATGCATGCATGAGTGACCTCAACAGTCTCTCTCCGTCCTCCTAAACCCGTAATCACAATCAGCGTAATCAACAACAGCATCAGTCATCCCAACGAACATAAATGTAAAACTTGTAAAATCTCTCAATGGACTATTCCATATCTCTATTCTGTTGTTGTTGGAACATTATTTTACAGTGTTTCAGTCAAACTTTTGCTGGTCTTCATTATGCATGTGTACTACATCATGTATGCCGTGTGTTTATCCACATGAGACAATACAATGGTTGACTGCCCCACCACAAGAGAATAGAGAAATGACAAACCAACAAACAATAAAAATATAGCTATTTCATCTAGTATCCATCCCCTTTTTTTTCTACCATAATATCTCATACGACTACATCTATTCCATCATCATCACCATTTATTCAGTGCGATGATGATGATAAAAAAATAACTGAACAGACCAATGTATCGCAGATCAGAGCATGAAATCAAGATCAGCAACAGAAAAAAAGTAGAGAGAGAAGTTTAAAGAGAGAGATTCGTGTTTTTCATGCTACTACTGCTACGATGGATGGAATAGAATGGAGAGAGATGCCATGAATGATCATCAACTTCCGGTGGACCACATACATACCTACTCGCTCGCCACTCGCTTTACATGGATCCTAACTTTAGAATACAAAATTTAGTATGCAGTTCACACAGATATCATACAAGTGTTTGATTGTTATTTTCCCTAAAAATAGATTTGGTAAATTCTACAAAAAATAGTATGAAACTAGTATTTGTGGCTGCTTATGTGCAACAACAACAGGTTGTTGTGTAAAGTTTGCATGAAATATTTAAAAAGCGCATAGAAATAGGCAACACTTTTATATTTGAATATTGTTTGGCATTCTCACCGGAATTTGGTCAGCACAGTATGACGAGCAACCTCGTTCCAACTCCTGAAGCATTAATGTGTAATTGAGCAATTGATTATTGTGCAATGATTGCGGTCCATAGTATTGCGGATGGAAATCATGCTGCTGATGAGTTTGAGCATTGTTCCCACTGTTAGAATTCTCATCATTACTGTTGGCACTATTACCATCGCCATTTCGGCTAATTGCATTAGACCGTTGTTGAAGCTGCTGCTGTGGGACAAGTGGCTCGCGTACGTGATTCCCATTGAAAAGATGATGATGAGAATTGTCCATATCTGAGGAAGAGTCATTGTCATCTTCCATGTCATGATGATCTCGGTGATCATCGTCAACCTGCTGGTTTGCATGCTGCTGCTGCTGTTGCCGGTCTGAAGATGAGGAAGACGAGGAAGATGATCGCTGATGATGTTCAGAGGAAGTTAGCGAGTTTACACCATTGCCACTCGAATTGCCATCCAAATCCATGCCTTGAACAAGGGGAACTTGAACCAGTAAACAAATCACTGCTAGAAATATCACTAAAGTAAACCCGACGCTCTTATTGCCTCTTAGGAAATTGCATTGTTGATGACTATCTCTGCTGTAAATACGTTTCCTTATTGTGCATTGTACAGTCCTAAATATTGTCCTAATTATTGACAGCATTTTAATAATTATTATTGCTAACTTAAATCGTGATGACATTGATGGCTGTGCACTCGCTCTGTACGCAATTTCGTCATTGTTATTGACATCGTTAATAATTGATGGATGATAATGAGAGTCAGAGTCATTATCATGGGATTTGTCATTATTGTTGATTTTAGAAGTGATCGAGGTGTCGATGCAGGTGCAACATGATGGCAAATTATGTGCTCTTATGGTGCACCTGTTGTTGACATTGAAATAATCCGTGACGATCATCTTATCTTTGTCTTTCATCTTCGCCTTTAGGGCATTGTAACCAATTTAAATATTTTGCTGATGATCTAATTTACTAGTCGTGTTTTTCATACTAATGAGGGTTGAGGATGATAATTTGCATTCGCCTTTCTCCTTTCTCTTGCGGAATGCCCTTTTTTACTGCATATAGTTTTCCATTCCACGTTAATA
Source organism: Willowsia nigromaculata (assembly GCA_034700605.1). Taxonomy (NCBI): domain Eukaryota; kingdom Metazoa; phylum Arthropoda; class Collembola; order Entomobryomorpha; family Entomobryidae; genus Willowsia; species Willowsia nigromaculata. The sequence continues at coordinate 2,838 of JAQIXX010007311.1, read as the reverse complement.
AAGGAGTTTTCTAAACGTGCTCTTTGATTGATTTGTTTCTTCCATACTGTCACATGTCGTGATTGTTTACGAAACCCATAATCTATTGATAAGCACACTTCTATATGCTTGACCCAAGAGAGTAGAATGCCGGTTGGTGATGATGCCGTTGAGGTGGTAGCTTTAAAGGTGGTTCTAATCAGTCATTTAATTACACATTGTGTTATATATGGTGGGATGATAATAATTACTGTATGTTCAAATTATAAATCTTTTAGCTCTTCACACGTTCATAATAACAATATTTCAAAGCGTTTATTCCTTCATTAATAAAAAGGCAGTTGAGTGCATGTTGAGTCTCGCAAAGCAAGGTACTTCAGTTCCTTCATCAGTCGCAACCAGAAGTGCAGTTTGCATTTTCCTCTCTTCATTCATTTATCAGTTCATTCATTTCATTCTGTCCTCAACGTCCTTCCTTCCGTTGTTAATCCTTCTTCTTATGCATTTTTTTCTAATCTTATCACTGGTTATGATCATTAGCAAGTATGGTATTAAAAATACAACAAATGGAAGTAAAAGACTCCGCCAGTTAGTATTTCTGCACTTTTGAACTATCTTCTCTCCTCAAGTAGTAGTAATGAGTTGTGAGAAAAATCAGTGGATATTTCCCACGAGGACATGTAATGTTGTTGTTTTGTCATCGATAAGCAAGTGTCGCCGGTGTAGAGTCTTTGTGGAATCGATTTGTCGACTCACTCGTCTATATGCATATATTATGCTCACGGCATACTGTACGGAAATTTCACTTTATTACCTACAATCTGTATAACTAGTCGTAAAAACCTCAAAGAACACTATTTATTATTATATTTGTGATAAAAAACGTTACATATTGAATGACTTTTAATAAATGATTAGTAGCCATTGAATGAGATACTTTCTCAATAAAAAAATACTGCTGAACTATTAATCAAAACAGTAGAAGCAGTCTCGTCAAGTCACAAGATTAAGCTATATATAATGCTCATTTGTGAGAAGTTTCTTGTATTTTTCATATAATTTTTTTTTGTAAAATATTAACTTCCTCAAAATTAATATTTGTCGATAGATAATTGATTCTTTTCCAAGAGAGTAAAGACAAAAGAGAAGGAGGAAGATAGAAAAAATCACAATATTATGCTGCCGCCGGCCGGAGAAGAAATGCTTTTCACAAGCCAGCAGACAAAGAACTCACAATTACGAAGAAGACGGTACAAAAGAAACGCTTTGTTTTTTTTTTGTCGCAGTAATAATGATTACGATGATGACAATAATAAAAATAAGCCACAGGTGGTTGGCTGCTCAGACGTCGTAACAGGTAATAATAATAATAATTTTTTGTGTGTGAAATGAGAAGTATGGTAGTATTTTCAGGTAAAACTTTGAAAAGAGGAATTATGACGAAGACACATTAGTATCAAAAGGTAGCAAGGTTATTGCTACATGAGTTGCGTATTATTTAATGACGGTGAGCACTTGAACGATGCAGTAGGTCTTTTTAAAAGTCAAAGTCATTAAGTTCATTTAGTACTACATTATGTTTTTAAAACTTTGGGTACACGATACACGCTTGACAATTACTTAATATGATTATTACAATTATAAAGTTTTTTCTTCATTAGTCATTACAAAGAATAATGAGATGCACATTTGTTTCTTGCAATAGAACAAAGCGTTAACGTTATTTTTTTGTTATTGAAGTTCTTCTTCCGATAATGACACTATTTTTTATCGCTACTGTCACTTTTGATAGTGTTGAGAAAAGTAAACTTTTAAGCATTAATAAATAATTTACTTTTAATCAAAATGAAATCTTCAAGTTTTAAAATAAATATGAACACTCATCATGTAACGCGTCACTGGATAATATCACACAAATTTCTTCTGGAATGCATGCATATAATGTTTCCAAAAGTCTCTTCTTCATATTTTCACTTCCACCACCCGTGAGCCATGGACAAATAAAAAGTCGACTGGAAGACCACCGATTTTTTTTCATGAAACAGTTCTTATGAATAAAATCTCTTTGTTCACTGTGTAATGCGCAGCTGCCCACTTCACCGCTCACTCCAATAAGCCAAGAAAATAAAGAACGGTCCTTTTTTCGTTTTCCTTTCAGTGTTCAAGTGTTTATTGTGGCTTCCGATGAAGACCAAAGCACAGAAGTATATTTCATATAAAATAAATAAACTTGGCAAGTATATTCATGAAAAAAACTGATCCTTCGGATTTACTGGAAAATCCAGGCTGGAAATTTTACATCATATTTTTATTTTAAAAAAGTAGGATTTACTATTTTCGTTACGGTATTAAGGAGGTAGATTGTAGCATATTACTGCTGCCTCGGTGGTCTCTTGAATGAAACGGAGAAAATAATATTTAAACTAACAGCAAGGAGTGTAGTCCAGAGTGATGTGTTGATCATGTTGTCTCTCACTGCCCACTTCACTGATACAAAGAAAGAATGTATAAATAATATTATTTCTCCCTTCTCCATTCATACTGTTTTTTTTCTCTCTCTCACTCGCCATCTAAATACTGACTGACGGCTCAGATGGAAAAGACCTTTAGTCAGAGTCGGAGAGCAGGAAAGCTCCTTTTCATCTGGAGAATATGTATGCATGCTATTAGGGAACACAAGAACAAAGTGTAATGCAAGTAAGCGCACGATGATGATGGGACGACCAACATGAAAATGCTTAATACCTACACAACCCAAACTCACTACTCGGTTTACTCACTCGGTATAGTGAGAAAGCTAGACCGTTCGAACTCTCGACCAGAAATCGGATTAAGAGATAAGGGAAAGAACAATAGAAA
>JAQIXX010007310.1:0-11020 GCA_034700605.1 Willowsia nigromaculata | reverse complement strand
TCAACGAAAACCATTTCATTCAACCACAAAAATCGCGTCATTGTAATAAATGATATGTGATTGAAGTGATTCATCTGGACTTGGACTGCAGTGCTCTGGCCAACGACTAGTTTAAAAAAATATTTACGTGGCTTGCTCATAGTGTAATGTATTATGATTTAAGAATTGGATACTAAGAGATTAAAGAATGTCACAAAAATGATAAAAAGTTACGTTCATCCTAGTTCATTAAATTGTCATGTTTCCTCTGGCTCACAGATGAATATGTATTTCATTCTTTCACAAAGCATAATAGTGCATTGTTTTGAAATCGTAATAGCCTTTGAAATCGTCGCAGCAAAGCAAGGAGCCAACTCAGAAATAGATACGACAGATGAAGAGTTTGAAGAACTCCAAAAAAGCAGTAGTTTTTAGAAACCCTAAAATTTGGCTGTTTTTAAAAGCAAATTTGTGGTTTAGGTTTGAGATAGATTTTGGATGTTTGAAAATAAATTTCTAAATTAAATTGAAATAAGTTTTACTGTGGTTGATTCGAATTGTTTTATTTCTCCATCGATGAGGATGGGTAAATGGTTCTACAACCCTCCGCTTACACTTATGGCAGACATTGAAATGCATGCAATTTCAATGTTAAAGAATTTAATTGTTGTATGTTTACTGTTATCCTAAAACTGGACAGCGCTTGTCATTAGACAATGTCGTCTTTAGTCTTTAACTTTGGAGATAGAAATGACAATTTGATGCTAGAAATACTTTGGTTTGGTCTGCGCATTTACACAATATGTATGTATATTATCTACAATAATAAATATAATGCTTAAAAATGAAGTTAAGTCATAATTTTTAGGCGATGAATTGTTTTCATTACATTAATGAACTAAGACCCATAGTTATGCACGATTCATTTGAATTTGACACTCGCTTAATTAGATCAAATATATTTTATGTCAAATTTGACTTCGCTTAGCTAGTATATAAGCTTAGCGTAGTATACGTCCTTTAATTTTTAGGGTGCCCCTGCTCCTGTCAACTTTTCCCTTATGATTATTATTGAAATAATGAGATTCACTCAAGCAATAAAATAAAGTGGATAATAATTTGTTATGGATAACATTACCAAGCTCACGTGTTTAACAGCCTGCTTGTTTACTACACTCGCATAAAAGTGTCCCCTCCAATTTTATTTACGCACCTCATGCTGACACGTACCTGTTTTGTGGCCAGTGCAAACGATCAACTCGCATAACGACTACTCCTTCTCTTAACAATAACGACCTATTATTTACCTATTTATTTGCTACGTGACAAAATGCAAATTTCATCTCCTCACAAGATATAATCATCATGACTATGACATGAAAGCGAGAGTGATGAGATCCTTATCACTAAATTTCTTAATCCAATCATCTCAGCTCACATTCGACATTCACACTTCTTTTCATAATGCTTAATTTCTTTCATTATGAAAAAATGAAAGGATCCATTTGTGTGAATAGCATTGTCATGAATGCTCTTTTACATTGGATGCTGGGAAAACCATTTTAATCTTAGAATTTGGAGTTGGGTAGGCAAGTTATGTTGGTTTATGTTCATATGTAAGCAGACTCATAGATATTCCATATTTCAGTCAAATCTTACTTTTTTGCATCTGGCAAGAGCAATGATAGTGATGAGATTTCCTGGAACTCCGAGCACAATAAATATCACGCAAAACACGGCCGCGCACTGTGTCAGCACTAAATCATAGTCAAGAAACAAATCAACCATGTCCGGAGGGGGGGAAGGTGAGATGAGGGAAGATGCGGTTGTGCCGGTGGAAAAAGAGTTGAGATCCATTCTATAAGGATGACCACCGTCACCAATAAATTGTGAGGTGTTGTCACTTACGCTTCCACTGAAAACTTCGCCACTGCCACCAGAGTACTCATTAGAGATAGCACTACCGTTACTCATCGTGACAGTATCACCACCACTTGCAAACTTTTCGCAGAATAAAAAAGTGTACACGAGCACGAGAGGAATAATATGAGGAGGGTGATGTTGTGGCATCCAGATACTCTGCTCCAGTCTTTGTTGCCTTTGTTCCACTTCCGGGAAACAGATTACCACCATCAGAGTTTTTACCAGTTTGATCAGAAATGGATGTTCCAACTGTGCCCATTATCATCTCATTTCCCACATCCCCACAAACACTCGCTGTTTCACTTTGTTTCTCTTTAGCTCACACTAATGATAATGATAGGTACTTTTACTGCTCTTCTTTCTCATAATTATCACCCAAACTGTCCATAACACTATTTTATGCTGTTTTTTCTCTACTTCCCCCTTCTCTGCGGTTTCAAAAGTTTGTTTTGTCGTTGATTATGGAATTGGATGGACGCAATGTAGCACGCAGTACTTTTCCATTTAGGTAATCGTTTGATATCTGTTCTCCGCACTTTGAATTCTCCTATTCGCCAGTGACCAAAGGATTCCGTTGTATGCTGCTTTTCCCTTGTCAAACTGTAAACACGACAAAAAATAGTTTGGCAAAAGTTTTTTTAAACTTTGTACATCAATTAATCTATCGATATTTTGTCACAAGATCACACAATCAATGAAAGAGTGAACAAAGTATGAACACATGTATTTGTTCATGTAATGCTCTGATTATCCCCGTGTTTTTGATCATGTCGAGCTAAAATGTAGCATTTTGTTAGCAGATCTTAAAAGTTTAGAACCACGATATACACGAGTCTATAGGTTTATGTGTGTAATATTGGTTGTCCAATAATCTAGTGTGTAGGTGGGTTTATAGGCTCATTCAAAGCATTTATAGGGCAATCAGAAAATTGTAGATCTTTCATTCAGTCAATAAACATGTTTTCCTGTTTTTTCAACAGACATGAGCTCTTTCTGAGCACACGCCACTTTATCCTTGTTTTTCTACGAAAACACATCAACAAAAGTCAAAGTTGGGAATGAGAGGAAAAGTGGCTCAAGACATAAACATCCCACGCAATATAGAACATCTCCATTGCATGCAAAACCCTTTAGCGCTAATGCTGTTGACAGGAATGATTTTATATGACTCCAAGCTCGTAGCGCAGTTTCCTTCGCCATACAATTTTGTACGTATATTTCCACGGAAAAAAGTCTATCCCAGATATCTATGTAAAATGCAGACTCATTTCAGGTTTCCATGAGATCTCTCCATGCTACCTATATCCCTGCTGGTGCAACTACCTATAATATTTTATTCCATTGAGAATTTTTACATTTTCTTCTTGCATTTGTCGGCAGCACATTTATGATGCTGACTTTAAAAAATAATGAGAATGATGATGATGGACTTGGGTGAAATGAGCCAAAACATGAGAAAAAATTTCCAAGAAAATATCGCAGTTTTTTTTTTGCGATCGAATATTTTGGCGGCCCACACAACCAACTGATATCCGGAATGTTGGAAAGTTGCTCGTGTGTAAGAAATTGTGGTGATCAAGATCGTACCATGATGATATGATAACAATCTTTTTTCTCACTTTTTCCTCAAAAAGTTTGCTCCAGTTTCCTTTTACGGTTATAACCACTACTAGAACACCAAAGAAGAAACCACAAAGCTGAAATGTGATCTTCTGGCGGTGACAATATGATCTCTTTTTCGGGATATTGCAAGTATATGACTCCAGCTGCCACCACCAGCACAAAAAAGTAAGACTGAGAATTCCTCTAAATCAGTGGAATGAGAGCAACGCGATGGTATTTGCGAAATACCATCGCGAAAAGTGGAAACAAATCGGGAGAATCCTTCTCGGGATTTCAAAGCTAACCGTTTGGTTACGCCGACTTTTGTAATACTTACTTATTATGCGTACATGGGATAAAAATGTGTGGAAAAAAACTAAATATCGATGATAATTTAATTAATAGCTTCATACTTCATGAGTAAAGGTGGATTGGAAAAAGCGAACCACTTAAGTGCACTTACATGACTTGTGTTCTGTATGTGAAAAATCAAATAATAGACAGAACTGCACTTCACATTTTACATTTGGATTTCAGCAGAACAAAGCATGGTTGGAAAACTGAGACACAGAGAAGCACTGCAAAACATAAACTGCATGTATGTAATGGACATATTTGTTATAGAATTTTCACAGGCTAGGACACACAGTCAAACATACACTTGTATATGAGTTTGAATTGCATAAAGTAAAATAAGAAGGACTGTAAGCAGAGAAAAGTAAAGTTGAATGAATTGAATTGTTTGTTTGGAGATGTGAGAACAACTTTGATTACAATTTCTCAGCTTCTTTCCCTCTTCTGCCCATTTCCTTGAATTTCTTATCAAACTGTGTTTGTTGTGGTTTCTCTGTCTCTTTCGAGCAATTTATTAATAACTTTTGCTTTTTGCTTCAATAATTTTTAAAGTTTTGACACGTTTATTTTATTGGTCAGTCGGATTTTAATTTTTTATTGTTTAAACTTTAGGTGCTTCACAAGCGGTTAAATAAATGACTATAATTTCTGACCCAAGGTTTCGAGACTAGTGAGTGAAATCTCTGTTGATACAAATAGTAACCATAGCACAAATACTGTAAAACTTACTTGCATGCATGCATGAAAAGGAAATATTGAATAGAAGAGAAAAAGTTGTACTAATATTTATATTGCTTGATTTCGGTACAGTAGTGCCGTAAGTCACCAAATGACTTTTATTGTAATGACTGCACTGATGTCTCTGGCTGATGACAAATTCAAGCGTCTGCTGCTGACAGCAATTCAACTTAAAACTTTTCGCTTGGATTCTCAAAGGGCAATGGTTCTGTTGCACTTGCACATAGGCAAATTAGAATAGTATGAATATGGAAATTATATAGGAATCCACTATTTAGCCTTAAATTGTCTTCATGCTTTTTCGACTAGCAAAAATTTGCAGCAAGTCTTTTTTTAAATAGCATTTTATGAAGTGCTAGATTAGAATGCTGATTGTGTATGGTGCTTAATCTCATCACACTTGTGTGAATAAATTGTAACTGGTCAGTAAAATTACTAAAATTCCTATAAAACGGATTTGAACATAAAGTTGTATAAAGATGAAGAGAACCGCATTTCTTCCAATACGAAGCATTGGATTATAATTACTATGGAGTTTTGGCAATCTGCCATTATGAGGATGACGCAGAATTTGCTTGCTTGAAGTCGGTGTATTTGCATTTGCTGGGTATTTACTGCATATCAAAAATTTAAAATTACAAGAGAAGAGTACTTTGGAGGACTATTGTTGAAATTAAAACAGTGCTACCAAGAGTGCCCTGTGCTTGTATTGGAATAAATACGGTAACACAACAAGGCTGTGTATTTTATGATGATATGTGTATATGCCTGGTCGTCTCCTTGTTTCTCTATACCTGATCATCTCTATATCGATTTGCATCTTTTTCGTTGCTCTTTAATGGTAATAATAATAATGCATTATTTTTTATTCCTAATGATTGTCTGAACATTGCCATAATCTTTTTTCATGTCTGTTCACGGCAATGTCGTTGCATTTTAAAAGGCAAAGAATTGATACGCATATCATTATAATTCATTTAAAGCTATTCTTCATTTTTAAAGTGACAGACGACAGATTGACAGAGACTTCTTCTTTCAGATCAATGCAGCTGCACACCATTATTTATTAAGTTTCGTTTCGTGTATTGCTTTGAAAAGGCTGTGGTGATATGATTAGTGTTGAGACACTATTGCTAGTTGACTAGTTAAGTAGCAAGGGTGACGCAGAGTGACCAAAACAGGAGTGATATTTGATGTTCTTTTTGACTCTCTGACTACTCGCCTGAATGACCAATTGATCTACTGACGCTGTCTCCTTGTCATTTCCATTCTTCTTATCTGCGTTTGAAAAAATCTCACAAGCTCAGACATGAAGCGCTTCTAAGAGACTGCATGTGTGCACAGACTACCAAGTGAACTGCAATGATGATTTATATGCGTTGTAAAACTCACAAACAAGTAGTGTTTCATTAATCTAAACATTACTCATTTTTAGCCAGTTCAGTTTAGTTCTCTGATATTTATAACTTCTGAGTGTAAACACGGCTTTTAACATATCAGGCAAAAAACACCATTCATACGAATGTATACAATTTGGGAGCAACTAAAGAAACATGTAATTTAAGACGAGTACACACATTTTGGCAAATTTACAAAATCTCTCAGAAAAAACCAACAATAAATACGTGGATGGCAATAGATCAAAATATTTTGCACTAATATTTTCAAAATAGCTGATATTGGTAGCTTGGTGCATATTTGCACCCTTTTCAACTAAAACAACCTTAAGTTATATTTTGCTTTCATTAGATTCGGACCATCATATAATTATCATACTATAATTGTATTGCTCGTTAATATTATGTTTCCTTGTTATATGGAAATTGAAGTGATAATGAATGCTGATCATGTGCATACCCAAAAAACCATTGGCGAGTGTATAGTAATGCACGACACTCCTGTTCTTCAGTTCCACTTTTTACCCTATAGTTGTCTCAAACCTTTTCTTAAATATAGTAACTTCATATAAAACGCTAACTACTACTTATCAATATGGTTCGTGCTTATCAACACTTTTATGGCTCATTAAGTACAAGAGTACATGAAGGTTATAATGTGTCAACTGTCACATACATAATGGGCCCTCTCCTCATTACACATTTGACATTTATTACCTGAGAAGTTGTTACAGTAGTGGTTGGTCAGTAAAGGCTGTCCTCCAAAAATACGTACAACCACCCTTACACCTTATATGATTAGAAAGTGATATGGAAAATATTACAAATTGCTAATAGCATGAAATATATATCTCAATGTAAGTTTGATAGCATTATGCCATACGAAATTGCAAGAAAAGAACTCTATGGAATCATTTAAAGCAATTTTTCTGCACTTTTTGAACAGTATTGCTCCCAAATTTTTAATAAATTTAAAGATTCTTCATTTTCACATGCATTTTTAAGCACAAAAAATAAAAGTGCGATGCTTTTTTGAATGCTGTTTGCATAACAGAGTTACAAATAGAGGAGCTGATAGACTTTTTGGCTTTGTTTTTCTGACTCATGAGAAACCACAAATTGTTGCAGTTTAGTGGTAGTGGTTGACTTGTCCTGTTTGATGGCAATATCAATTTGTCACCTTTATGATCGTAAATGTCTCCTTGATGGGTTTAATGGCTCAATGAAGACTACTTGCTGTTGTCGTCGCTCATTCATCGAATTAAATAAAATTCTCATTGTCACCCTCGCTATGTACATTTTTATTGTTGATTTTTCTTCCGTCATTAGCTTTGCCTATTTTTGCAAGGTGTGTTCACTTTACTGCTTCACAACTTGTTGTCGTTACCAACAAAATGATGAAACAAATAAAGAGACGATTCTGATGGTAATGCTTATATCAATGCTCATTGCTTTTTATTATGATAATTACAATAATGCTGACGATTATTACACCTACCACAAATACAAAAAAGCTTTTTTACAAATGGTCACCAGGCCACAATGATCTGCTATAATGGCAATAAAATTATAATGTTATGTCACATTGTTTGCTTTGCTTGTCACACTCCACCATACAACATTTTCAACATTCTCTTTGTGCAAATATTTGCTATAATGCTTTTGGCAAACTCTATTGCTCTCTGGAAGAAAAAAGAGTAACTAATAATGTGCTAACATTTATAGGAAGGAAGATAAGCGAGAAAAAATAGATGTGGGGATACTGAAAAGACATTATATCAGTTTTATTTGCAGTAAGAACAGTAGGGTAGACATTAAATGGACTATAAAATAGTACATTTGCAGAAATTTATTAGACACATGGGTCACACAGATTGCTATTCATTCAGCTATAATGTCTGTGTGTTATGACAAGCAGAAGGAATAATAAAACAATATTATGATGCTTTGGAGACATATTGTGAAAAATTACTTGCTTTTATCATTTCAAATCTACAATAATGTTATCATTATGTGATCTGTCTCTCCACAAGGCTTTTTGTGCAAGGTGGTCATTTATCAAAGTAATCACAAACTACTAAAATATTGCAACTTAGGTGATTGTTTTGATTCAAAATATACGTACATTGTGTTCCCCTGCTGTAGGTATCTCATTAAAACTGTGGGAAGTATTACCAAATATGTAAACAAAATTTCTGGAGAGGTATTTATGAATTTCGCTCAAATTTACCCGTGCACAGCATGTTCACCCAAAATTCAATGGAATTTCTGCTTATTACGACAACATAGCTGCACCTTTCACAAAAATCTTGAGACATGAATCTATAAACACATTTTTTTAATATTTTAAAGTTTCTTGTCAGGCTCTTTGATGACCTTCAAATCGTAACAAGTAGGACGTGTAACATTCAAAAAACTGGCAGTGAAAACTAAAAAACTGCAATAAAACCTACATTTCATTGCTATCACATATTTTCATCGTGATAGTTCGCTATGCGTGACTAGTAGCGTCCATAGAGATCAAGTAATAAATATGTAACAGTTGTTACCTGTTATGAAGATAGAGTTTACCTACGTCAATGGAACACTTGTTGTCTTAGTAAGCTTATGGACCTGATCAATGAAATTATGAAAATTAAAGATGATTTTTTGAGAGGATGAAAACACAATTGGAATGCTAAGTTTGAGGAAAAGTTTACAACTAGTCGAAAAACCTTGTGTCTTGTTGGCGAATCGAGAATCGAGACCAGCTAGTTAAACTCTGGATCCGAAAAAGCCATTTAATATTGATATGTTAGCACTGACGATGAGTGCTACTCAATTTTATTAATTGTAGTTACATATAGTTTACCCATCGGAGATAATTCATATGAAGTTAATTCATATAAAGCAATGTAAACTATTAATTTGATAACCAGCAGAAACAAAACGGAACGGAAGAAGCAAAAAACGAAAAAAATGTGGTCTCAAGATAAAATTCCATTAAACCCCTCAAATTGTTTGCGGTTTTACTTGCACAAATAAAAAATTTCCTTCGGTTTTTGTCGTATTATTATATCATGCAAATATGTATATACATATACCCAATAGAGAGATAAAATTAGCAGAGACCAAACCTACCTATGAGTTTTGCATGGTCCAAATCTAGTTGAATCCAATTTTTTCCAGCGCTATGTATTTCTTTCTATATACCTCGCAATAGTCGCAATAACCGACCACTTCCAAATAGGTTACCACATTTAATAAGTTGTTGATTTGTTTATAAGTGTACTGGCACTTGGAATGCTTTGTTAAACTGGATATTAACAAATATGATGTTTCGATTGAGTCAATAGTCAATTTCTGTTCACTATAATATTCGTGAATATTTGGAAGCTATACATAGCTATTTCAGTCGGAATGACTAAAATCTTGCATTTCCCAAAACTGGTATCCCTATTCGCTCTTCTCCAGATGCCGTTGGAAAAACTCACATCACGACACGACCAAGTCCAGACTAGAACTGAAGCTGAAAGTGAATCATGTTCCCGGATAAAATGTAGCATTAGCAAAAGCAAGCCTACACAGCGCGGCAGCTTCTGTCTGGAAGATGGGATAGGGGACCAATATTCCATTTCAGTAGAGACGCTATCAGAATGTAAAATAAATAAACTCTGGAGTATACAGCCTTTGAAGAAACAACTTACTTTAATTATAGATTCCTTAAAGCAGTCTTAGTGTGGAACTGACATGTAATTCCGGAATTTTATTAAAAGCAAATTGTTTTCGCATACGGCAACATCCTGCATACAATTTCCCTTTGAATTCATTCACATTCAATAACAATGCATGTTTAATTTTGCAAACATGTTAGTTTTCTTCAGAATCGTTTTTAATCCCGTGCATTTTTCTCCATTTTTGATGACACAGAAAATAAAGGAAAGTTATTGTCTTTTTTTGGAAACACTATTTACTCTTAAACTCTGGCACTAGTATTTACATAAAGAAAATTAAACTACAGTATTCCGCATTCGTTTGCTGTAATAATGTCCTATGCATACATCCTGCATGTTGAAAAATAATAGCAGCGAGTGCACAAAAATGTAATCTTCAATGATGGCACTATAAAGAGGAATTTATTGAACTAATCAAAAACAAAGTGACAATTTGTAGTTGCTGATGAAAGTGTGAACAGATGCAGAGAAAAGTAAATAATTGAATAAAGCATGATGAATATGCAGGAGCATATTAAAAAGAAGGTAACAAACTAAATTTGATCTCACTTGCTTATTCCGCCGTAAATTAGAAAGTGAACATAAGGACGTGACGTACACATGTTTGCATCAAACCTGAAGGGATTTACTTTTACTTCACAGGACCAAAATGTGACCATGTTGCCTTCAATCATCATCTCGTCCCACGCAGCTATAAATTGAAACCTATAAAATGAAACCAGCATCATTGTAGATACTGGGATAGGATATTTTATGTCACATAAATTTGGGATCTGAGATTCCTACGTATTTGGAATAATGAATTTGAGTGCGCTGTATTACGCTTATTTGGTTTGGTTTACATGAGGGTTTACTCTGATTTTAATGAAACAAATGATGAATTTCTGGGCACTGTCAAACGCTTTGCGATTCTTATTTATGATCAATGTATAATTCTAAGTCGTTATTGGAGATTGATGTAATTTAATTAATTTAGTAGCCTTTACCTCCAGATCGAAAAAATTAACGACGAGTTATCTTTCGCTCGTCAGAGAAAAAATTTTCCGTTCTTGTCTTTTATTCATAGAAAATATCAGTAATATTAAAATCATGCTTACACTCTTCTTATAATAATTTTGTATTGCAAACATACAATCATACAAACCACATTCATAAAATTGCATGACACCAGGTTCAAAGAGCTCTGCTTCTTACTTACTTCTTACAAACATGAAACTTATATAAATATAGGTATATTTCAAGGTCCTTATAAGGAGATTTGACGGAAATCTTACTACAAGGTCTTGCATTTACTAACATTTCCAGGGAAGTTCC
>JAQIXX010007309.1:0-11021 GCA_034700605.1 Willowsia nigromaculata | reverse complement strand
ACTTTCCGAGATTTGCTATTCAATAGCTTATCTCTTAATTTGCCTACTTGACGTGTATCATGGGAGAGACTGCAAAACCCCTTAAATGTGGTTAGGCGGCTGGGCTTGTTTGATTTTTCAAATGAGTTTCTTCCCAATTTACATACATACATACCCCATCCAATTATATAGTACGTTGTTTTAAGGTTTTTTGAGTTCTGACGCTAAAAGTGGCGTATTTTTGGGGTTGGGACATTAGGGGCATTTGCCCCCCCCCTGGACAGTGGAAGTAAGAAACAATTCTGGAATTCTTCCTAAAGAGCCCTATTTTTTCTTTAAAATTCCTAAATTATCATTAAAATATCTAAACATTTCTTTAGTACCTCTCTAATTTGGATTGAGAGTATCCAATTTTTCTAAGAGGTTCTCAAATTTTCAGATTTTCTTCAAAATGTCTCAAATTTGCTTCAAATTGTCTCAAATTTGCTTCAAAATGTCTCAAATTTGCTTAAATTTGTCTCAAATTTGATTCAAGTTGGCTCAAACTTTTGTCAAACAAATGTGCTTGAAAAACTCCGAACCCACTTGAAAAGGCCATATATTTCTTTCAAAGAGCCAAAAATGGTTTTTAAAGTCTCAAAATACACTAAAACTAGCTAAAATTGCATTTAAAATTATCAAAATACCTTTAAAATATGGATTTTTGCTCTGAATGAAGAAGCTAACAATTTAAAGTATTAGGAAAATTTTTTGTGCCCCCTCTTGGAGTAAGTTTTGAATACGCCAGTGGTAATATCAAGTATTATTTACTTTTTCATCCATATAAACGATCAATGAGTGCAGAAGATCATATATGATCATATATACTATGTAATGTGTTTGTATCCGTTTTATTTTACTTGGTAGTACGTTAAAGAGTTTGAATTGAAATTGTAAGGTAGACCATGATGTCATATACTGGGTTTCCAATGAGATAGGATAGGTAGGATGCACATTGTTGTCCCAGAATTCATCAGGCTTGCGAGGTAACCCAACACTCTATTTACTGAAAAGGTTTCATTTGTTAATTGTAAATCTTCTGATGGAAGTACATACCCAAAAGTATTCGGTTTTCATACAAGCAGTATTAACTTAACATAAACCTAATATTGACAGGCCCCAGAGCTACTGAAACATGCTTTGATATTACTTCTTGGTTTTATCAGTGAAAGCACAGCCGTGTTAGGTTCTTGTAGATTCCCAAAACTTTTGCGTTCCACCAAACATACGATTAATAAAGTACTCATTTTGTCAAATGAAATCACTTACCTGTAGTGATAGAAGATCGCAAGTGAAACTGTCAGACAGAGAAGAGAAAGTAACGAACCAACAAACAACACGTGATGAAAAATTGGTGGTAGAATATCATCTTCTTCCTTAAAAATATAATCAAGTATCGTATGGTTTAGTTTAAATCATGAAATTAAGACACAATATATAAGTTCTTTAAATTTGGGAGGCTCGCAATTTTTTCGAGAAACGACTCCAAAGGTTTACCACACTCATCATATATCGGTTCGTTATCATAAGCCCAATTTCCATTCTCCAGACACGTGTGTCACTTTTCCTTTAAAAAGAAAAATTGCGAGTTTTCACGCTTCTGTTGTTGAATCTAAAGAATAAATGCCTAATTACTTTTGAGCAACTTGAATGCTCTGTGATATTTCATGTCTAATATTACATTCAAGTGTGACTCGTTGAAAGACGGGTGGGAATAAATTAAATTGGAAGAATTCTATTTAAAAGCTAAAAAAACATAACAAGTGTGGGATGAATGACCTTTGACTGATCAGAGTTATGTAAACTATGTATGCATTATTTTAAAGATGTAAGTAAACTTCAAAATAAGTAAGTACCTATTGATATTTAGCTTTGCTAAATTTATTTTGGTTACCTTGAAGTGTGGAAGTGAACTCTGGGTGCACATTGTGGAGTGTTCCTTAACACATTCTGATTACAACAGAACCAGACTTCGAAGGAGGCCAACAGTGAAGATTGTCCCAAAAACCATTACAAAACGAATCTACAGTCAAACAAATAATTTCTTATACCTGTTTCTACATTAGTACAGATATTGGTTAATCTTTACAAATATTGTACAATACAAACTTTGTTCTGCTTCAAAGTAGCTAAAATTTCTCCATGTTCTTAAAAGACAATCCACAGCATCCTGGGAATCTACTTGTGAAAGCTGGTATTTTTGCCATTCTGTTAATGAGTTTTCGATGGAAGACGGATCTGGAATGTTACCGGGATCTGTACCTTCCATCAAGCTCATTATTAGATTCCAATCCACTATCATAGGCTCTGCTGTGCTATTTTTAAACTAACGGTACTACATAGAATATTTTAACTTAATTAAAATAAAAAAACTGTCACTTGTACACATATTCTTAAAAATATTACGAATTTTTTCCACTTTCACCTTCAATTTTATAGTGAGTGAGCAAGCTGGTCTAGGTACCTTAAAAAAGTTCGCTTTCGCCAAAAAAGTCTGACGTCTTTCCAAAGTGAGTTTATAAATAAGCCTTGCAGGTGAAGTATACTCTGTATGCGTACAGTTTTTAATTCACTAAAAGATTTGCACAAGCAAGCAATCCCACTCTGTTTTGGTTTTCTTAATCCACCAAGTTCACTTTGAAAATATTTTCTGACAGTAACACTGAATATGTTCCGGTTTTAGATTTTAATAAAACTATGCTTTTAAGCTTTTAGTTTCTTTGGTAGCTGCAAAAGGAACCAGTAATTTATGAGTTGCTGAAATCTCCAAATGATGAGCAACGAAACGACTTGGAGCAAATAGAAACTTTCTTCATAATTCACTACCTATCTAAATTTACTGGACGTATTCGAATTTTTTGTGTGTGGTGCTAATGATGCTGGTATTGCGTATAGCATTTAGAATATTTGAATGCAAAAATGTTGGTATAGATCTACTCAAATGGGTAAATCTAGAAAAGGAGAAAGTAAGTTTTCTCTTCGTAGACTGAATGTGTGCGAGCGTGAAAGCAGTCAGATACTGGTCTTGAGTCTTTCCAATGACGTCTTACTTCAGCATCCCAAACTTCAAAAGCAAACTGACTAGCTTCCATGTTCTAGTCTGGTGGATACAGAAATGATGCAGTTTTTTACAAAGACGGATGTACGTAATGGATTCAAAAACATTCTCTTGTGTGAAAATGTAGGTAAGTATATTACAACTGACGAGTGCAGTGAGTGTTTTGGTATTCTATTAAACTAATTCAAAATGGATACTATTTTATCAGGTTAAACTTTTGGTACCATAACATGTGAGATTCCATTTTTATTCGTTTTTATGGAGTGAACGGTAAGACGGAACCAAACAGTTAGGAAAGACAAAGCAAAGCATTACTGTCTTTCAATTTGTTTATTTTATGTGACAATCCTAAGGCAAAAGTAAGATACCACACAGAAGTATATTTTCGAGCAGCGTTTTTGTTTTGAAAAATCTTGTGGGCATTAGGCAATGTGTAATGATATCACCGAGTTACAAGGTGCTAGAAAACATTGAGTGATGTGCAACATGTTGTTTCTCTTTTATGATTTGTGAACAACAAATAAATCAGTTCCAGAATATGACGAAGGATATTTAGCAGTTTGTAGCATTGCATTTCACTTTGCTTGAAGCAAATCACAGTATATTATTTTATTAGCTATTGAAAAAATTTACGCTGAAAGTAGTTTATTCGATTAAATTACAATCTATATTTATCTTCACGATAGCCCCATCTCACATTTTTTACTTAAAACTTATAACACATCACACCTTAGGGGAAATTTCAACCATAAAATCTTTGGAATCAAAACATAAAAAAGGGTCATGCAAAATGTCAGAAAAGATGTATTGTAAATGTTCTAAAATAATGGAATGATTTTTAGGACAGCAGAGCAAATCATATAAAATTGCTGAAAAAAACTTGTAGTCAAAAGTACATCACGTGTGCTTGAATGTTATGTAGTCGTCGCAAATAAATGAAATTGTAGCAAATTTTCTCCATGAAAAAAGCTTGTCACAAATAGGTGATCTGACAAAAATTCGTCAGTCTATAGTAAGGATAATAAAACCTTATGATCTCAGGGTTATGACTTATAATAGTGTATTTGCTAAGAGTTCAGACTCGACTGACCCAAAATTATAAAATTACTCCTGTAAATACTAGATCCCTTAAGATCATCTAGCTACATATATTTGCTACCTTCTGTTACTTCTTCGTAGATAGTTTATTCATCTATGTTCTATTGGTTCAAAAACATGAGATATAAGTGGATCCACAATAGTGTGTAGGTTTCAAATTGATAAAAACTGTGACATATTGCTGAAAATTAAAATTAAATTGTGTCTTGAATAAAATTACAAGAAATTTATATTTATCAACTACAAAACTACTGCCGGAGTATTAAAAATTATGAATGCACTTGCAACAAATCCCATTTTTTTTTCAAATTCACTATATGCAATATCCAATCGGTGCTAAGTAATAATCAGCATATATTGCATGTACATAGGTAATATAATTTTGGAGGCATATAACAATAATTACTTAATTCAAGCCATATCCAACAACTACTATCCTACTGAGATGTTGATACTCATTTTGTAATCAAATATTGCCTACTCCTTGAATTGTCGCCTTGTGCCACATGTCCATACTTTTACCGGATTTCTGAAACCGTTCACAGCATTGATAACGTTCAGTGAGTTCTGTTTTTGGGCGATGCATGTAGTCAACCCAGTCACATTCTTAGTAGATCAATAAATAATTAGGAAATGTATAGATCGTGTACAAAGCTTTTAAACTAATTGTACTATCTATCTTGATATATTACTTACGAGCAGGCTCCGCTCCACGCTTTTATGGACGCTTTTATAAGCCAAATTCTGGCTTGGCCAGGTCCCCAAAATCGGGAATAAGCAAGGCCAGTTCATCCTTTTTATCCTGAATGTCTTGAAGCTATTCATGTACATTTAGAATCAAGAAAAACACACAAATACTATGTTTATTTTGCTATCTGAATGAATTCATACTTACAAATTACTTAATCAATTAATTAATCTTTAAGGTGAAATTATCAAAAAACGTCACACAATGTTCGTCGTTGGCAGAGCCTTTTGTAGATTCCCCTGTACTATGTTCAATAGTTATCAGAAGGATTATAAACGTCAAACTTTTTGTTACGTCCATTGTCACTTTCATCACGTTTATTTTAAGACTTATTTTTCGAAAGTGAAAATGTTTTCTAACTGAATTCTTCCATGTATATGAAAATCAAACATACCAGGATCAGATTGTCCGAATGTGAATTTGCTTAAGAATATAAATTATAAAAGTATTATTGCTTTATATTAATTCAAATCCACACAGTTTATGTTGAGTATTATTATTCATTATGAGTATTATTCGTAGAACTTGAATGGTGCCTATTGTTTGCACGAAAGTGTGTCGATTTAGCACATCCAAGCGCTGCTATTTATGTAAAAAATAGTAACTTACAAGACAAATTGTGGTATTATGCAAAATATAATATTTTGACTCAATAAAATGGTTAGGGTTTAGGCCAAATCGTAAGATTAATGCTACTGCTTGCTTTGAAAAGGTGAAAACTGACATAACATCTAAATAACTCTAAAAACAAACTTGACAAGTCGACATGCTTGTATTATAGCGTGACCAAAGTTTTGTGGTTTATTCATGTTTAATATTAGGTATATATTTCCAAATCCAACAAGCTATAAATGAAATGGATTCACAAAAATGAAGAGTAATAAACTAAAAGGAGGACGGGGGTAAGAAGAAAACAGATCATAAAAATAAAACATTCACATGAACCACTGCAGTTTGGCTACATTTAAAGCATGCTGCTTTAAAAACATAAGGGTTTACCACATTTACAAATGGTGAACTTTAGTTCAGTTTATTATCTTTCCCTTCAAGCCTAGTTTTACAACATACGCACTCCCACATTTTAGAAAACCCGTAGGCGTATGAATTATCTGCGAGTATTTTGAGTCATTATTAGACCCTCTCCTTCTTTTAGGGGCTTACTATGATAGTTCAAAATGAAATCTGTAGACATTGGAAGAATAATATACACTGTATCATTTGGTATGGCTGTCGCTGTTCTTCACTGTTTTTATATCATGTAATCATATCTCTCACAAAAAAATTGGACAATATTTTTTACAGGGAAATTTGTAAGGCTTCTTAGTTGTTTTATATAACATTTGCTTGAAGGAAACAAAGTATCGTGTGGGATTGCTTTCTCTGGAATCCTTAAAAACGACCTTTTGCTTATTTGCAATTGTTTGCAAAACAAACCAATAGCTTATGTCGTGTTGGTAAAAAATATTCCTGCAGTGCTCACATTTTGGAACCTTGTATCAGTTGCAAGTGGTAAACATATTTCTGCGCAATATGGGTGAAATTTGATGAAAATATAATACATGAATTATACGCATAACTGACAAGGAAAACATACACTTCTCTATCCATTAATCAGTTTACTGCTTAGGAGAAATATTCCCAGGCGTGTGTAGTATAAATACTGATTTGTCTATAGTAAGTATTTGTAAATATATAGATGGTCTTTGTAAGTAATACTTTGTTAAAACTGAAATACTACAAACGTACGTCATCATTGGGGGAAAAGTAAACCCTTGGTATCATCAATACCATGGAAATTTTGCGTAGGTTGAATATGACAAGGGGTAAAGTAGCATAATTCTTGGTTGACGCATTTCATTTATTATACAGTATTTTATTCTCCGAACATTTGTGAAGCACTGAACTCTCCAGTACAACCTGAAAGAAATAATTCTTTGGGTCCCTTCTTTGTACGTAACTCATTACTCTTCATAAAATCTAGTACCAACTTATAATGCAGTCATTTACTTTATATGAACACAGAATATTATGAAAAGAATGAGGACGAGATACTATATGCTGTTTTCAAACACATCCAAATATGCAATGATAAATTGGATACAACGATTCACAAGGTCATGAGTTTACATAAGTTAGTACAGAATAGGTGAATTGTGTAAGTACTTTCATGATGATATGCACTGGTAATCATAAAAAGATGAGCTTTTTATTCATTAATGTCCACGAATATGCTTCACTTGATATATTTATGCCATAATTATTTAACAGGCCTAAAAATGATCACAAAACGAACACAAAAATCAGAAACAACAACGAAATTTGCACAACGTGTCATAACTTTTGACTGTCCGTATGTAATATTTACAAATTTAAATAAATAGTCTTGTACCATGCGTATTTAGTTTGTGTTGATTTAAACGTTTTTTTACAATGTGAGTCAAGTTACTTGTAAAATTGTGCATGCAGACTATGGAAGCCAATTCAGTTATGTTTCGTAATAAAATTTTCAAATTTTGTCAAATCAATTATAGATATGAAAAGGGGTTTAATTACAAAGTATACTAATTATAAGTTAGAATTAGGAAGTTACGCAAGACGTAAATAAATCTGAAAATTACGGTGATGTTTTACTGGGTACAACAAGAAGGTATATTTATTCTATAAAATGAAAAATTCTGACCGCGTTATGTAAATAGATTCTGTAAATTCTGGAGTGAAAATGCGCACATACTAAAATGATCAACAGATTGAAACGATACAAAAGAAATGAATTGATCCACCTATGAATTTCACAGAATTATCAAGTCTACTTCTCTCTTTCTGTAACTGTATTAAACTAGGACTATGCCATTCTATTGTTGAATATGTTTCAATTTTGTGACTAAATACGATTTTCCAATACAGTAATAAAATTTGCAGTGTTCAAATATTTCTTAAATCGTGTTTTTTCCTTGCAAAGAAACGTACAATTACATGCGGCAACAAATTTTAGTCAAAACAAACTTTAAAAACTCAAACTATCAAGCATATTTACTCCAATCAATCACATTTGTTATCTGGGTTGAAGGAGAATAGTCTAAATACACAAAAATATTTATTGATTCATTGCATCAGAACGTTTTAATCTATCATGATGACTGTTGCATTGAAACTTCAAAACCAAGATACAAGAAAAGAAATATAAGTTAATATGAAAAATATTTCCCTCAAGACTATTAGCTTCAAATGAAACTCCAAGTCAGTGAAGAAACCATCTCATATATCGAAGGCTGACAGTTACGATTCAACATTTTTTTTCCATTCACAATTTTTAAAATAAAAAAAAGATATGGTGCAGAAAGATTCCATAATTCCATATTAGTAACCATATTCTACCTTCTACCTAACATCTATTATGTAAAACAAAATTTGTGCATTCAAGATTGCATGAAAAATGCACCTGAAATATCCGTATAAAATTCGCTGAAGGGAAATGTTAAATTTGACGCTCAAGTGGCCCCTGATTTTGTCTGGTACGCTTAAAATGCACATTTACATCCTTCACTGTGGTATCAAGGTTACATGCAATTTATAGTTTGTTCGTCTTTGCTTCAGTGTACATTCTTTGTCCTTTCCCTTTTGGGTACGAATTGAGGAAACATTTTCTCTTATTAAAAACAAGAACATCTGCCCATCTTCTACCCAGTCACAAGCTGAATTTCTTTCGGCACTCGCGACTGGTGGTTGTTTTCACTTTCTTACTTTCACTCACTTCAGGTCTGCCAGCGTGGCGAGCATGTAGCCAAGTTAAGCATATTTTTTTCGAAGCCGCATATTTTTATTTCACTGGAAATCTGTGCTTTTGAAGGATGCCCAGCTTTATTGTGGAAAAACTGTACTGGGTATTTTAAGTCGAGTCCTGACATAATTTCTCTCGATTTAATTTTTTTAACAACCGTGAATAGGACAGACTTTTATGTTACGAAAACTATGAGTTCTCAGCCTGAAAGAGTAAACAAGAGTTGGGATTATGAATTAATTTACAACTCTTTAGCGGATTGGGAGAAGGTCATGCTTTCTCAAATAAAGTCTGAATACGGAATCAAATGTGTTTTGAGAAACTGGTACGATAGTAAACACAAAGAGCCATCAGAAGGTTAGTGTCTGAATGTTTATATAGTTTTTAGTTATATTTTCTGAAGATGAATAAGGCGACTACATACCTATATTCAAATTCACCTTTAGATTTATTTTGTGATGGCATCTGGGACAATGTGCACTGCTGGCCTCGCACACAACCTGGCACCATAGTCACCAAACTTTGTTCAGAAATACACCCACAATATTCCATGAAACTTGACGGTAGGTCAAGACACCGAAATAGTATTGATATGTACGGCTGTTCTTTGAATTGGGTTAGGTTAATATAAATGTATAATTTTGTGGCATGTGAATTAGAAGGGAAGGTACAACGTGTGTGTTTGTTGAATGGAAGCTGGGCTCAGGATAACGACAATATATATGACGAGTGTATAAAAATCTTGGAGTCCTATTTGGAAGAAGTCGTAAGTGCAATTAATTTTTTAATTAGAAAAATGAAGATATTTTTTACATTTTACAAAAGTCATTATCCCTTTCTTTCCAAGCATAAGTATTTTGAAGTTAAAGTAAAAGATACACAATAACAAAAAAGTTTGCGAATTTTTAAAATTTAAAATTTGTGATTGGATAAAAAGATTCGTCAAATATCCTCATTATTTCGATACGGATGATCTCACATCGTTATATTTCCTATAAGAGAATTTTTAAGCGTTTTTTGGATTTGTATAGGAAGAACAAGCCATTTTGGCTCCTGTGATAAACTACATTCTATTTTTTGGATCACTACTTTCTCTTGTTTGCTTGTCAGTGTCACTAGCAATCTTCTACCATTACCGGTAAGTTATGAAACCAGAAAAAATTGCTATTTCATTGTAGTGAAAAGCGATATGTAATTTAATACTGCATTGATATAGAGTAAGAAATATTGCTTGGTTCTTATTAGAAATTGAAGCTTAAACTTCACTTGAAATCTTGCCGTACTCCATTTTTAAACAAATTTGAAGTCTGAAGTTTGTTTATTCTTCAATTTCAAATGTATTTTTATATCAGTACAAACATTTTTGTTATTTCCGTTATGAAATTTAGACGATCTATCACTTCAAAAAATATCAATTGAGAATATACAAGAGTTGGTTTATAAAAAAAATTGTAGAAAAGTATTTTTGTCACAAAAAGCATGTGTACTATTGTTAATTTATTCAAAATTAGATGATGATTCTTAAATTTGTCTACGTATATTTTACTGATGGATATGATTGCCTATGTTATATTATCTCCATATTTGTTTGGCTGAATGTTGATCAGATCTCAGTTTTTTAAAACTCACGTTATATCGCCATACGCAATTTGTCAGTCTGCGATATTTATTTATATATTTTTTTAAACTCAAAAGGCTTCTGAAATTGCCTTGAGCTTAATAGATAGTGTATAACGAAGCCAATTTCTTCCATGCATATGTAACTTTTTGGTAAATAACTTGAAGAATTACTTCCTTCAATTCTGCATTTCTGAGAGCAGCAACACACATTAGCTTCAAACCCAACCGAGATATTTGATACATTTTAGTGAGTATCAAGACATAACATAATTCAAAGCTTTACGAAACATTTAATAATGATACTTCAAGATATTTTATTCCAAAGAAGGGTATGAACCTAAATGCCATTATTTTGTAGATGTCTCCATTGTGACCGAGTGACTGTTCAAATTCATCTAATTCTGTCTCTTGTCCTCCGTTTCATTTTGATGTTTATTATTGCCGAGCCATTGGTTTTTGGTCATCCACACAGCTACCGTGATGTGGTACAGATAGAAAAATTCGATATTTTCCCTGCATGAAAACTCTGCATTAATACTTGATCAATGGTTATATTATTCTTTTAGGATATCCTATGTGAATCTGTATTAGTACTTTTTCTGTACGCAACCTTTGCCTCCGTAGCCTGGATGTTTATCCAAGGGCTTTACCTTAACATGATACTAATGACGGCAGTCCATGGTACAAATACTAGCCAGTAT
>JAQIXX010007308.1:0-11022 GCA_034700605.1 Willowsia nigromaculata | reverse complement strand
GCAACTACAGCCTTAATAATTGCAAATATTGAACAAAGAGTCATTCACGCCTACGCACATATTCTTGATTCAATTCACAAAAATCTTACTTATTTCCGTCTTGATTCTAATTCAAACGTTGGTATATGCGAATGGGGTGACTTAGGAGAAGGGGAGAAAATGACAAGCTCTCTAGACAATACTTTGCGCTCTAAATGGCTTATCGAATATTTATCAAACTATAAATTTCCTCCAATTCACACTCTGTCAATTAACAGCTCAAGCGCAAACTTTCGATTTGTAACTTGCGGACAGAGAGGGGCAAGCAAGTATCCATTTGAAGAATTATTAAATATTTTTGAAGTTTACGTGTGGACTTTGATTTTAATATCCGCATGCACCATCAGTATATTTTTGATGTTTGTGAGATGGAAAGACGAGAAAATATTTTCCCCAGAAATGTTCGCACACAGCCTACTTTCTCCATTTTGAGTACTAACAGAGCAAGGAGATCCATTTACAAATGATGTAATTAATAACAGGAAAATCGTTTGTCTAATTGTTACATATCTTCTAATGGGGATTGTACTGAGCAATGCATATAAAAATTCCAACGTCTACAACATGATATCACATAGAACCATTTTAAAGTATGAAACTTTTAATGATTTGGTTTCTGACAAAGTAACAGTATTTGTTAGATCAGTTATTGCCGAGTTTTCGTTGTGGTCAAAGAAATTCGATTTTAGGTCAATTTTAGAGAAAGGTTGGAAAAAATCTCCGCATTTATTGCAGACCAATGATTCTTTTTCTCTAATAAGCATTGTGTCTGAGCTATACCTGAATCATGAAAATACATTTCTATTTGGGTACACCACACAGCACTCAAATTTATCGCAATTGGTAGAAAAAATTATTGAATTTCAAAATAAGGGCAAAAGCGGGACAGTGGGTTCCGTTTACAAATATGTAAATATTTCGGATAAAAGTGCAAAAGATATTTTAGCAGACCACGTATTTGCTGGTGAGCAGGAAATTCTCTTGAACGATTTGAAAAGTTGCAATAAAACTGCAGTGATTTTACCAGAATTACTTTGCATTAAATTTGCTCGTAAGCTCCTTACAAATGGGAATTCTCTGGTAAGCATAGGAAAAGAAATGTACACCAATGAAACAATTGGTATTGATTTTCATGGGCCATTGAATTTGGCTTTCTTGAAACGCGTATTTGGGATGAAACAGTCTGGTATTATTGAATGGTGGACAAAATTCTTGAGCTTTGGTGATGTTCATAAATATCTTGTATCTGAAAGTGTAGCGGCTTTACCAAAACCAGCAAATTTATATGGCAACATATTGGTAATATTTGTATTGTATTTAGTTGGATTATCCGCATCAATATTGACATTTACATTAGAGCAACGTGGTATTACAATAATTGGTATAAACTGGATTTTGATAAACATTCAAGAATTTGTGTCACATTTCAAACATGTTCAACCTGAAG
Source organism: Willowsia nigromaculata (assembly GCA_034700605.1). NCBI lineage: Eukaryota > Metazoa > Arthropoda > Collembola > Entomobryomorpha > Entomobryidae > Willowsia > Willowsia nigromaculata. Next base: position 9,536 of record JAQIXX010007308.1, on the reverse strand, counting down.
AACACAAAGTCTTTTGGAAACGTTTCCGCAATTTTAGGAAATAAATTTGAGCAAATAGTATTTCCTTTTGAAACAGGATTTTGAGCCTAAGCAGAGTTTAAGGGAACTATCGTTTTGCTGGGGGGAAAATGCTAGATAAGCATGGGGTGAGTTTTTCCAACGAACACGGATTCAGGGTCAGGTTTTTTAAACAAGCTAGATTGGTTATAGCAAATCCTGAAAGGAAATTTCTTCGTTCCACATGTTGTACTAACAAATTTAGATATCATTATGTGTAAAAAATAAATCAATAACAAATAATTTTAAGTATTATGATTAGAAAGCCAATAAATTTATAACTTATGTATTAAACACAATTATCTTCACATACCACATACAGCAGTGAATGTATTTTAACCACAATAAATACGACAATTTAGGCGAACACATAGACTGTGACGATATTTCAAGTGATAAAGTACTTCATAATTTATTTTCACAACGACTAAAGTTAAGAATATCCCAGCTCAAAATATGTTTTTTTTTTATTTTCGTGTGGAAATGGGTCGCGTACATCGATATAAAATGTATATAAAAGGTTATAACAATCGCGATTTCCTAACAAGTCAGATTGCTGAATATTTTTGGTTGTTTTTTATGGATCAAATATTGCTTCGCTATATAAACTAAAAATTCTATTTGAAAAGGACTAAAAACATCTATTATTTTTTAAGTAACAAGAATTAATTTCAAAAGCATCTAATTCATACATAGGAAATTAAAATACTATAAAATTATTTCATATATCTTCACCACATCTCTGATGTAGTGCCCATTTATATAAAACAAGTTTAATTTGTTGGTGTATGAAGCAAATTAAAATATTGGTTTAAATAACGAGGAAAAAGAAGTTCCTTCAAATGTGGTTTCCCGGGCACTCCTTCTCCTGTGGATCGAATATATTACAAGTTGCTTATTTAATGGCAGTAGAAGAGGCAAAATGCTAAAAGATTTAATTTCATGACTTATATTTAAAATAATTATTCCTTTAATTAAATGACATGTAACTGACATAAAGATGATAGTGTAAAGACTCTTGGTAGAATTTCAAATAATAAGAAACTAAATATCATCCAGTATTGCGATAACTTTCAAAAAAGGTTTAAATATCAGAAACTCCGTCATGCAAGTAGATTTTTCAAGGATAATTCCACTAACATTTTCAATATTAAATGAATTACTTTTTGTATCATCGGCAAGATTTAAACATGCAATTTCATGTAAAGTTGTGTCATCAAAAACTGGGTTGTAAATGCTGAAAAACAACTAAGAAGTTTTAGTTCTTTTTCAACATTTACAACCCACTTTTCGATTCCAAATAGGTTGCCATCTATAATTTTAGATCTAATTTTGATAAAAAATTCGCATCGAAATTTATTCTGATTTATCTAATGAAACGCCTATCGTTGCTTCTACGGATAACATTGATTTTAACAACTTTAAAGCGGTATTTTGTTTTACTTTTCTGCTGCACAATAAGGAACTCTGTGTCTAAGCGAATACAAGATGTGTCATATTTCCATAAGTTAGGTCCATTAAAAACCTTAGATTTTTCTCTTTCCTAAATCAATCATATTAACAGGTTTGACTAGAAATAAAAATACTAAGCTATAATATCATATAAATACAGTAAGCCAAAACAATAAACGGTTGGAGAGAACCTTAACGAAATAGCTATACTACTGAAAATCTGAAACCTTAAGAATTTTTCTCCCCACAAGACCAAAATGCTAAGCAAACGTCTCTATAGAATGCTTAATTTAATCACCAAAGCCGGGAACATCATTGGATCACATGCATTTATATTTGATCTTAATAAATTAGCTATTTCAACGCACCTTAAATCTGCTGTTAAGTATAACTTTTGGATGACAATGTCCTGGATGAGTGGATGGTTTTGGATAGTTCTAAAAGGGTTTTTAAATCCTATGTCTACCAACATAATCCTAAACGTACTTTATGCAATAGCATTGCTCGTATACGTCATAATATTTCAAATCATGCAATTTCACTCTGTGGATATAACTCTTTTTGTGAATGGCATAATTCAGTTTTGTCTATACCTCAAACGTAAGTTGCACTTTATCACGAGGATATACAATTGATCGTATAAAGCAAATTTAATGAAGTTTATTAACTTGTGAATTTTTTAGGTAAATATATGCCCCAATTTGCAACGGAGAAAGAAAAAATTAACTGGATTCTTGACACAGCTGTATTTTCCTTTTCTTCAGGTTGCATGTTTTTGGCCGTTGTCTGCTGCTTGCTTTGTTTATATGATCCATGTGGATTTGTGTTCTTTGGACAAATAGTTCCCACAATTTATTACAGATTCTTTCCATTTGGCTTAATAGTCGTGTGTTTTCACAGCTACCTCTGCATTACAGTCTGGATGTCAACTATGGCCGCATTTGCTGTTGCATTGGTATATTTGTACCTACTAACTGTAGTATTAACAAAAGAGTTTCAAATTGGGACAAAAAAGGTATACAAGACGACTCCTGAATTTCGTAAACCCGATCACTTAAGACATGGCTTTAGAAGTTTTCAGATTCTTAACGAGTATGGCATGTGCTTTATTGGGCCATTTGTCACAGGTTTTCATCTCGTATTTACGATTTTCCCAGTTTTTGTAAATTTTATGATTTTGTGTCATTGGGATGGTGTAAATGCGATAATGAAAGTCGGTGTAATTCTATATTATTTACTGGGTGTTGGTTTCTGGATGTTTGTTCTCCAAAGTGGAAAATATTTGTTGGTAAGAGAAACAAAGATTTTTGACTCTTGGAGGAAACATGATTGGTGTGGTGAAAGTAATTTGGAAAGAAAGGCTATGAGAAAATTTCAAAAGAGTTGCAGAATGGTATTGATTTGTCATGGGAAAATATTTGTTTTAGGTAGAATGACTCAATTTGAATACGTTAAAACTGTTATTGTACTCACTTGTAAAATCCTAATAGCTGGTAAATTAAAATCATAAAGCTACTCATGAAATATGACTGGTAATAATAATATTGATAAGAGATTTCATTTGGAATCTCTTAGCATTCAAAAGCACTTAAAAGCATTATCGATATTTTGCACTAAACTTACAATGTTGTAAGTTTAGTGCAAAATATCGATAATACTTTTGAGTTCAGGAAACTGATGAAAATGAGAAGCGTCACAATTAAAGCTTTCTCTTTGCATAAATAGCAGAGAGTAATCTATTTCTGGCGATAAAAGCCCATACTCGATTTTCAATTTGTTATAACACCCAACAAATTGTTTTTAATGGTGGAATGAAACATTGATGAACCTGATTTGAACTATTTAGAAGTTAGAATCCCGCACTATATGAGCTACAAAAGTGATCTATCATGTAACCATGTTCATCAGTCAACGCTAGTGTCCGTGTAAGTAAATATGAAAACGTATCTCAAAATAAATAAGGTTTTCTATGTCACAGACGTATGCTCAAAGTTATAAAATATTTGCCTAATTACCATTTAATGAAAACAGCTGAAAACTGAAACTAGCTGAGAAAGTATATGATTCTACAACAATATATTTTCATTCGACATATGAACTTAATAACACACAATTTTAGTCGTGCAGTCAGAAATCCCGACACTACCTTTTAAAATCAAATATCGTTTCATGAATACCAGGATAAAAAGCTCAAGTTGAATTAATTTGACACAATGACCTTATTCGTTTTATCTTATTACCTATGCGTACATTCTTATAACAATGCATGTACTTCTAGTTAAAATATTTACAAAAGGAAAAAAATCGTGTGTATTGAAATTTAAATACATGAGATGAAATGATATAAAGCTTAAAAATCAAATATTGAATGATTTTAGAGTAGCTAAACGAAAGATGTGAATATTAATACATTTGGCGTTTCAGTTTAGAGATCTGTCGCTTCAAATCACTAAAAAGAACAACAAATCTAATACGTCGACTTTCAATAAGTGGTTCCGATAGAAGATAAAATGCTACATAAAATTTTCTCTGAAGAAATTTCGGGTTAAATCAAGATTTTGATGTATAAATTAATATGGCTATCAATTTGCTTTTCAAACCATATTGTTTCCTTTTCGTCATACTGTTGATTTGTTTAAAAAGATCTGATGAATAAACTTCCAAATATTACAATACTATATTAATATGATAGAAGTACACAGTTTTAAATAGTATTTATTAATCAGTGAGTTTTAGTCAAGAAGTAGCAAACTAACGGTTTGATTAACTACAAAGCTCTCCATATTTAAAGGAGTCAACTCCTCCAAATAGTTGGACCCTCCAAAATGCACTTTTAATATCGGACAGGACTTATACCACCTTTGAAATAACTTGTTACGTGCAAGCGCATTGTTTTCCTTGAGTTTCTGATGCACATTCTTCGAAAACTTGTGAACATCTGCAAGAGTTCCAAATATGAATATCACCCCAAATGCAAGCACAATGACGCTCCACATGTAACACAGATTTAACGTAGAGAAATTTGAAAGTCCATCGTCTTTCAATGCCACAATGCAATTGTACAGACTTAATGTTTCTGAGACAATCGCAGAAATAATTAGTGTTATAATCAATGATCCAGAAAATAGTTCGCGATACTGAGCCAACATGACTTGAAGTTGTCGAAATTCGAGTTTTGTCACTTCCGTCTTTCCATTCAAAGTTTTAGTCATCATCATTTTGCTTTACAAAACATTAAAATATATGTAATGATACCAATTCAGGTAATTAAAAATATTTAAAAATTCATATTTGTTTACTTACTTTCCATATTCATTAACATAAGACCGAAAGCAGTGACCAAAGAGGAGTAACTCCACTGGTACATGATAGCACACTCCGGCAAATAAAAATGTCCAGTTTTCATATGACACCAGTGCAATTCCAGATGTTACAATTATTTCTTGAGAGTCCAAGTCAACTGATTTACTGCTTCCCAATTCATTAAAATTGGTACTGCAACGACTACTTAGCCAGTAGCCTAAACACATTGGCCAGCAAGGGTACCTCAGAACTTCCAGATGATACAAGGCTGTAAGAATGAATCCAGTTGAAGCCCACATTTGAAGCAGGTATTTCGTAAGAGCATGAAACTTTTCGTGGTTCCCCACTTTCTCTTTGTGATTTATATTTTCTTCATATTTAATCAAACGATTAGAAAAAAGGACGATTCCATCTCGTTCGATGAAGTTAAAATACTGGCACACTCCACTGAACGCATAGCAATACGAAAACAGCAACGTGTGCATTTTCGCAATTTTTGATGACTCCTGCCAAGTTTTATAAATTTGGAGAATAACCAAGGTAAAGTAGAAAGCCGAAAAGATTAGACGTACCCTATACATATGTATCTGGGATTTACTTTTAAGTTGGAAACAATTTTCCCGTCTGTTCCATTCAAATGGCAAGCTAGCAAATATATTGGCAGCGAATATATTTTGAATCCAGTTCTTAAAAAGACCTCCTTTTCCTAAAAGCACCATTTTGGATAGTTTATTTTCCCGAAACTATAAGTGTAGTCGCACTTTATCTAAGAAACAAGTGAAAAAAGGACAACATAAACTGTAAGCCGAGTAGAAAGCTTCAATACATACTGGTTTTTAAATTTTATAATTTTTATCATTCCAGTTGATCAGAGATATGTATTTTATTACGAGAGTTTGAAGCGGAGTGTACAATTCCTGCTGGTATCATGCTATATCTACATTTTATCATGGTTTTATTACGATTTGGTGGAAGGCTTGTCCAGAAAAACAGAAAACCCTGACACTAAAATATTCAGATGTTATGTATTTCATCGAGATAAATATGAGGCGTGATTATCCCCAAAACGAGCACTTTTGAATTAGTAATGGAAAAGCGGCAAAACCGTTGGTGCTGAAACTACTTAATTAAAAACTCCACCCATCTCCGCAGCACAGCACAAATAACCAATGTATAAGATCTGGTTTTAAATGATTAACTAAGGAAATGACTTATGCTATAAAAACATTCGGGTGTAGTTATGTCTGTCCGCCTGAGGACTTTGATGAATCAATATAAAATTTTGTGAGTACATTTAATAAAATAGGAGACTATTCTTCAGGCAAACAATAAACAAATAGTTGGTAGGTCAATTGAAACAAACATAAACTGATAGACACTTTTAGTTTTTGTTTACTTTTTGAATTTAATTTAGTTGCCAGATAATAGAAAGTTTAGGGTTATTGTTTTGCAACTAGAAAAAATAAGTGTTTCAAATCGGATAAACCCTAAGTAGGGAATGTGTGAAGAATAACAAACAAATGGGAGTAGAGAAAGGCCAAATATTTTAAATGCAACAACGAGATAGATTATATCAACTTAACCATTTAATTTATTTATCTCAATTTCGGATCAGCATGGCTAGTAAAAATGTAAAAAGTCTATAAAGCGAATACGGTTATGCAAAGAAAATATTTCTTCCCCAGCAAGCATTCATATATGCTTCATAAGAACTACTAGCATAGACAAGTATTTGCTGTCAAATTGCATTCCATCATTTTCCAGCACAGAACGTTGTTGAATAATTCTGTTCTTGGTTGGTAATAGTTTTTATGATCATTTGGATAATATATGGTTGTATGTATACCGTTGGATATATATGTAGCAAATGCGAAGAACAAATATCTTTCAAGAACGAATTTCAAGTGGAAACTTATGCTTTCTAAGTTGTGGCTAGAAACACAGTTAATCAATTATATACAAATAAAATATGCTTTGGCATGTATACGCAACCGGATAACTTGAATGTGAAAAACAAATTATCTAGCTACGTTATGATGAATTTTGTTTACAGAAGAACTTAATTTAAACAAAGTGAAGGATAACTATGTAAAGCGTGTTTTTATTACAGTTCTGGTATGTTTGCTTGATCAGAGAAAATATGGCCTTCCTGAATATTTTTTTTCCAATTAAGCATTGAGTAGGAAATTAAACATATTGTGTTTGCTGATGTTAAATTTTGTCTATTTATTTCCGTATACGTCAGGTGGACCTTACATACCAACTTGACATGTCATAATTGAAAAAGTTTTCTTCACTTTCTTCTTTGACCATCTCAAAACACTCCGTTAAAACAAATAATCGACTGACTGTAAATACAGGTATGATGTATGGATATGAAATTCATTGTATCTGCTTGCAATTTTTCGATAATTTTAGCTAATGAATGGCGCTTATTAGGGCATGTCTTTCTTACAAGAAGTTTAGTTCACCTATTAATTATAAATTAATCGATTCGCAAGTTTTAGTAACAGGAGCATCTTCTTAGTTCTCATCGCTGTGCATTTCAACCGATACTTTTGCGTGAACATGGCTTTTTGGATATAGGAAATGAAAGAATTGCAAACTTGTAAAAATTTGGAAGATGAATATGGCTTTATTGAAAATTTTGATAAAAAGCCTACAAGGTTTTCTTTCTATTTTTTCCCTTTATTGTAACAAATATATTTACCCAATTACAGATAAAATATTGTTGTTATGCTGAGAAATTATTATTTGGAGACTCGATCACTTTTCTGAGTGAAGCAAAACCCTGTTTACAAAGTCTGATTTAAAATAATTAACTAATAAAATACTTTGGTTCCCAAAGACTTCAATTTAGCTATTATGATAAATGAAAATTTTCTTTTGTTTGGCTTTGTATGCCGTATCATAGATAGTATTGTTGGAACATCGTATACTTGGGACGAAACTGCTAATAGGTTAAAGATTGACCTAGCTTTGCAAAGTAGTAAACGAAAAAAGAATTTTCAAAACAACATTTTGGTTTGTTGCCCTCGCATTCACATATGCTTCAAAGCTCAAAAGTGAAAGAACAACTTACATTTTTGGATCAGTTTTCGGAAGACTTCTACTTGTTGGTGATATGGATGTCAGTACTGTCATGCATCTTGTTAACTTTCGCGATGACATTTTGATTGCACATGATAAATCCATGCAAACCATCCCTGCCAGGCTACTGGTTACTTCTGGACTGCAGAGGATATCATTTTGAGAATGAGGAATATTCCATATATCTGCATACCATTATGTTGCTCTTGAAGGCTTTCGCGTGGTTGGGGTATTTCTGGATGTGGAAATTTGCTGGAGGTTGCGTCATGTTTCTCTTGCCACTTCTTCTTTCAATGCCAATTCAAAGCTTCATAGACGCGATTGGAAGGTAAGTTTATAGGTAACAAAATTTTGTATAGAGATAAAAATAATTATTTGAATTCTTCTAGATTCCATACTGAATCTTTCAGTGATCCAGATGACTATGAAACATGACAATGTACAGAAAGCTAAAGATTGTTGGACAACGTATGAACAGGGCTATCATGGATGGGTAATGATTTCAATCATTGGTACAAACACAATAATGCAGGAGAACTCTATTGTTGCAACAATCAAGGCATGGTCTCAGAATATAATGATTTCGTTTACGTTTGGCCAACTCTACTTATGTGCTGTGTTTATGCAACTGTTCACATTGTACGGAATGGCTTTAATATATGAAAATAGTCAGGGTAGCATTCTGGCGTTGAAGGAAAATGAAGAACACATGATATTACTTGGGAAAAAAATTTTGGATGGAGACGCCGCTTTTACAAAAGTTGCATTCCAATCACAGTCAAAAAATAAATTGGTCGAAATAACTACAAGCTTTGCATGCATAGATTTTGCAAATTACCTTGCCATCAACGTTTTACTTCTTGATGGATAAAATGGAACCAATTGCCATAAAAATTGCACACTTCATAAAACCAAAATATTTACTTAGACATTGATGTCAATTGATGAGATACTGGAATGGGAAGTTGTCCATTCAAATTTTACAGGTTGGCTTGAATATCCATCTTTCAAATCACTAATGACTTCATGCGTACCTCTCATCAGTTAACGTAATCACATCCACATACAGTTAACAAAATATCTGACTGAAATGAAAATTTATAGTGCAGTGACCAGATTCCTCCTGGTTGTCGTCTCGTTAACCGTTTGTGGCGACACCAAGACTATAAGGTAGTAGCAAGTTTCATCTACAGGATATCAAAATTTTCGGATTATGATAATACATATTTATGATAATTCATACTATGTAAACTTTCCGCAGGCCAAAAGCCTGTTACGGACATACGCATGTGTTTTTGGGGCATTCTGAAACTCGCCTTTCCACTTTTAGAAGTTACAAACTTTCAATTGCAGTTTCATGGTTTTCACTACCAAATTTAATGAAATGTAAGTTGCAAAAATAATTGTTGAACTGAAGTCAAATTATGCAATTGCAAATGTGGTAAATTGTACGGAAACCTCTGAAGAGTAAACAAATCGCAGAAATCCACAAGTATGAATAGTATCCCAGGTGGCAAAAGAGTGCTGAGAGTTTCCCACGGCATTATTATTATTCGAATGCAAGTATACATGAATTCATCATCTAGGTTACTTTCATTCTGGATTCATTACACCAGCTTCCGGTGCAAAAATTG
>JAQIXX010007307.1:0-11022 GCA_034700605.1 Willowsia nigromaculata | reverse complement strand
ATGCCAATTCGATGGCAAAAAAATCCCTTGCCGAGGCACAATTTTTATTTTCGATGGCGGTTCCCTTTTTTCCTTTTATATCATTATGGGTATAAAAAAGAAAAATATAAAAAACTTATATCTCATGCTGTTTATCCCTTCCCTAATTTTTTGCACTTGTTCACAACACACAAACATTTTCAGTAGTAAGCACAAAAATTTGACGGGCCATCCAGCAATACCCGGATCGGATAATATTAGATGAAAGCTCCAAGATCCCCCGAACCCGTGGGAACGCGGACTGAAAATCAATGTTTACAAAAATTCAATATTTCACAAAGCAAAAAAGTTTTTAAAAAATTATGCATAAAAAGATATGGCCACTTATATGTTGTTTGGAGATGATGATGATCCCAATGCCACGAGTCGAATGAAAAATTCAAGCCAAAGTCTTAAGGAAAGCTAAGTCTGAACTAGCTTTGTCTTAATTATTGGGTCATGGTGACAAATTTCGTAAAAATGGAATCACAAATGAATGCAAGTTGATTTTATTGTGAAATATTGGGCGAGGAATAATAACGGATCTTATTCATTTATGACATACATTCTTTTCGTAGATTGCATTTTACTTCTATAGGTTGCAATATAGCAGCAGATCATCACCATAACAAGAGCATAAATTGGTACGCACAATTCAAGTGCAATGGCCCTGCAGAGCCGAGCAAAGCAGAAGCCAAAAAGACGATCTGAGAAAGGAACTGGTTTTCATCTTGCGTGTAATGAACCAGGTAGGTATGTTTTGGCCACTCATTGCTTCTGCGATAATTATGGGGATTAAAAATGTAAAGCATTTCGCATCAAGAGACCTGCGCGTTAAAGGAGGCCCCGTCTTAGAGCAGAACTGGGAAATAGGCATACTTAATGCAGATGATCAACTCTCACACACATAAACCACTGGCGTGGCTAATGACCACTCGTGGCTCTCCATGTATTGTAGATATAGTCATTTATTTCCACTTCAATTGGTCAATACGCATTTATCTCTGCAGATACTGTTCCTTTTACCCGCATGATAGGAGAACTACAGTACCACTACTCACACTTTTTTGGAAAATTGAGCTTGTCCAAAAGGTAATTTTAGTACCCTTAATTTTATATAGAGTATTGTAAATTTTGTATTCCTTTATGATATTGCGAGAATTATATATATGACTATGTTTTAAATTGACTAGATTGCAAATAATTTTGAATTTTGTAAACATACTAATTTCATTCCAGGTTGTTATTGCAGCCTGAAGAAGAAAATGAAACCGCTTGCTTGCAGGACGTTTTTTATTGATGAATAAAAAAAAATTTAATCAGTACAGTGGCGGCTATCATCACTTGTTTCTATTCAAAACAGTAAATGCCACCCATTTTTTCCCTTACAGGCTAATCTATACAGGTGCCGATTGTTGACATGAAACAAACCTAATAATTTCTTTATTAAAGCGGGTAAAGAATTTTAGTATATCGTTACATGTATTAAAGAACATTTTGCAATAAGACTTAGGATCTCCAGTTGTTCAGCTGCCGGTAATCCAAAACTTCCATGCTGTAAGAACATTTGTAAGGAATGAAAATAATTGTATGTTTGCACGCTGCTGCAAAGCTGCTTTGGAAAATAACTTTTGTGTAATCTTTCATAAAATTTCAAGAAAATTTTATAATCTGGTATGTATATCATGCCAATACTCTTTATTAACAACGAAATTAAAAATTGTGTATATGTTAAATGTTTAATTACAAAAACAAATGGAACTTGTGTTTTCGGGACTATGCGTACTTCGTTCCAGAAAGTTTACCATTCTCGGTAACCTTTAGAACTTTCATGTTTTCCCCTCTGAACACGTTTACGTGAAGTGAAAAAAAAGCATTGTATTGTTTATGTTCACAATTATAACGTACACCGTTTATTTCATCGTTACAACTAGAGTCCTTGCAAATTTTGTCAGGATCCCAGGGTGTCGCATTATCCATACTCATAACGTAGACAACGTAGTTTTTAGGATATGAGGTAGGTTTTACGTTTCCAAATGGATTCACTCCAGGATTTATTTCATTTATTGCTACGCATGTCTTGCTTGTAGCAGTTAAATGAACGTTACCACTAGGACTGTAACCAGAAGTATACCCAAGGTTACATCGCCAAAGAACATTGAAATGTTCAACCACAGCGAATAAAAAAACTTCTGCAACTGTAGCCCTGCGGTAATTGTTATAATTGACTGACAATACGTCTGCAAATATTGATGTAAAATTGTTGTTGTACTCGCGTGGCCGGCTAAAGCATAAGTCGTATTGGTTTGGGAGGCCGTTTTCCGATTTGATGTTTACATAGAGACTCTCTGCAGGGTTGTCGACACGTTGAATATCAACATGTTTTAACGAACCTGCGCAGTAGCCTAATTTATTAGGACATCCTGCAACTCCTGATTTTCTGTAAAAAACAGATGTATGGAATTAATTGCCGCTAAGTTAAAATTGCTTTTATCATATTACTTACTCTAATACATCCCGCTGTTCTTCAGCTGATTCTGTGTAGTATTCATCTTGACCGTAGTAATATAGGATGTCCTGAGAATGAACTAACCAAACGCATGAATGAAACAGCAAACTAACTATGACGTAAACGACCTCCATCATTCAGGCAATAAGCAGCCTTAGAAAGCCGCAATAGAAATTAAACAGAGTTTCGTCAATTTATAAACTGAAAAAGCACTGAAAAAGATTTGATGAAATTAATTAGACAGTGTTTGCCGTTTGTTAAAATAATAATTACCCATTTTTTAAATTAACAAGCTTGTAAACGTGACACTTTTCTGATCACACATTGTGATTCATTCTTTCTCTCCAGTTAAAATTTGTTTGGTATAATGTGGCAATTTCAAAACTTGAGCCAGATCTAAAAATACTAATCTAGACGTTAGGTGCGTCCAAGTAGGATAACACCACCCTAGGTCAGTGATCATTATTCTGTATTTTTCGGCAATAGATCCAATATCAAAAATCTGTTTGTACCATAACATAGAGAAAATTTTTAGCTATCAGTGTACAAGTTCTTCGCTTTCTTTAATATGGAGGAGTAAATAAATTTATGAAAATCTACACTTTTTTGCCGTCCAAATAGGATAAGACCACTCTAGTTTTTCGGATTTTTGTCCCGTTTTAAATACAAAGAAATTCGCCATATTAAGGTCAACTGCGTGCATCATTGTGCTTCAAACGGAACAAAAATCCGAAAGACTAGAGTGGTCCTTTCCTATGTGGACGGCAAAAAAGTGTAGATTTTCATAAATTTATTTACTCCACAACAAAGAAAGCGAAAAACTTGTAAACTAGTACACTGGTAGCTAAAACGTTTCTCTATGTTTCGGTACAAACAGATTTTTGATATTGGATCAATTGCCAGAAAAATACAGAATAATGATCACTGACCTAGGGTGGTGTTATCCTACTTGGACGCACCTAGTTAAGACATTGTGAATGGTATATACGATAACTGGCAGTTTCATGGCCGGGTCCATTTCCGGTATGTATATATCCATTTCCCTGAATTGTCTATTCTCTGAAATTTTTCTCGAAATCCTTTTTCCCTGAACAGCCCTTTACGGAATGAGTTTTTCCCTAAATGCATAAAAAACCCATGTCATCCAAAATGGTTAGAAAGATTGACTACAAATACCTTAAATACTATCCCAAAAATCCTGCTCTCTCGGGAACGGCGTTCTCCTTACTTAGAAGGAAATATCTGGGTCTCTACATAATGCTTCGTATCGTTTTCTAAGAGATTACGCAACAACATTGTAAATTGGGTATTTTAGAGACAAAAAATCGTATCTCAGAGTACGCACTTGTACTTTTGTGCATTGTTGCACATCCTTTCTCTCGGATAAATGAAGACCCAAATAAGGCAGTTAAAGTAGTGAAAAAAGTATTTAATTTCTTTATATATAAAATAAAATTTATACTAATAGTTTTTAATATCTTGTAAGAATTTGACATTTGTAGATAACCGACGTTTTAGAAGCAAAAATCAAACGTAAGATGTTTACCTTAATCCTTCACCAGCAAACACATGAAGAATAAGCATCGCATAAATTTATGATGATTTATGATATCTAAAAATAGATTGTTAGCTGTCAATGAATAGTTCGTTTACAACAACTACTGTTTTTGTAAGAATTTCACAAGAATTGTTTAAGCATAAATTATATCGATTTACCATGTCTTAGGATAGCCAAACACTAACGTTATTATTTTCTGTTGCAGAATTCAAGTACCCAACCGTGATATGAATTTTTATAATGACAATATTATGCCTACGTACAACTACAGTCACTTATGCCTTAACCCTAATCAAGCATATTGTCTCCGATTTCGCTGAAAATGCGTAGGAATATATGTTTTGATGCGTAGATTCCAAATCCAAAAAGAAACGTCATTTTTATCGATCGTAGCGCCACCTTTAGACCAAATGGAGGGAAAAAGGTTTTTCAGGAAAAATGTTATACAGTAAGTGAAATAGTTCTAACTACGTATCTTTTAGCCTTCTAGAATGGAAACCATTTTCCCGCCATTTTTGGACAGGATTTGGACAAGTTTGTGAAGGATTCTGGTTAACTTAAATTAACCATAGCTGTACAGTGATATTGTAAATTGCAGGTCTTAATAATCTTACCAATTTTTGATTTTCTGCCAAATATTGGTCTCCGTAGCAAGGTGTATGTATATTTGCTGCGTAGCACTTATTGTTAGAAACACACTGCGAGCTTGAGGGATTTGATAAATATTACCTATAGAATAGCAAATATTAAATAGAGAATAAAATTCTTAAAAGTGCATGAATAGGTGAGGATAATAACTGATTTAAATCGCAATTTAACTTATTGTTTTATCAGAAACGTTAGTGGTGATATTGTGATGCGGTATAAATGCATTGCATTGATATAAATTAAAATGCAAAATGACTTAGGGTTTCATTTTATGCATTCAGAGAAAAAAATGTTGTGGGAAACGTTCATTCCGGCAAATAGTTTTTATGGAATATGCCAATAAGCGTAAATGTACTTCAGGGAAGAAACCATTCCTTAAACTACTTTGGTTTTGTGAAATATCATTTAAATGTAAAAAATTCCATTAGTAAGGGTAAAGCATGTTGTCATTTCATTCACATTAAACCGTGGCCCGAAACCGTAGAGCTTAAAATCGTACAGCGGTTAGCCAAATCCGTAATCCTTGTCTTCCAAAATAACAAAGAGGCAAGGTTTAAATGAATTTGAAAAGCATTGTGTAAATGCACTAGCAAACGAATTTATGTGACAGGTTGACCAACTGGTCATTCAAACTTTCTAGTACCAATTATAGTTACCCAACCTAACCCAACCCACAATAAGGATATGTTTCTCGAACTTTTACTCGAGTCGAATATTTTGAGACAAGCATTGTATTGCAGAACATAATACAAACATACTGAAACAATTAATTCATTAAATTGCCGCAAAATCAGATAGACATGAACCGGCATTTAAATGCAGTAACAGGGCATTTTTTATCCGTAGACCCCAGGGCGTTCATTAAAGGGAGCGCGTTATTGAAGGGTAATATAATTCCTCCGTCAAAGTTTTCTTATTGAAAGTTTTATATATTCATCGTAATGTATAAATATTTGACAAAAACAAAACTCCCTTGCATATCTTTGAGACCAATGATAAAGCTCCGTGTTTAATTTGACTTTTTAAAACCACTTAAATCATCAGTGAGTTTTTCTTTCTGAGTTTTGGTATCCGGACTTACATTTGCATGGACTAAGTCTAGACGAATTCAAAAATTTTGCTTCGGGGAACATGGAGAAAAAATGTTGCAAATCTTTGAGACCACCTATTTAATATGGACAGGATAGGAAAAAAAGTGGTCTCAAAGATTTGCAACATTTTTTCTCCATGTTTCCCCAAAGCAAAATTTTTGAGACTTCTTCTAGATTTAGGCCATGCAAACTTAAGTCCGGATACCAAAAATCAGATCGAAAAACCCACTACAAATGATTTATGCGATTTTAAAAAGTCAAAATAAACACGGACCGCCATCACTGGTCTCAGAGAACTGCAAGGGAGTTTATAATTTATGTAATATTTCATGCTCTCTGTGCTAAAATGCCTATACACGACAAAACACATTAAATACTGTTTACTAGTCATTTAAATGCAAATACGTGTTCTTCAATATACTTTTGAGAGCCACCTATAATAGAGGAGGCGCGTATTAAAAGAGGCGCCTCTTTACTCCGTCATCTGTTTAGTCCGTAAACGCCTTGGTGTTTATTAAAGGGAGCGTAATTCCGAAGATTCTATTTCTAAGTCTTACGGTAATTAACAAACAAAACATGCGACGGATCCCTTGCATTAGATTTCCTTGATATCTGGAAACAGTCCCTAGTATAATGGACAAAGTCACCGGGGTCTTCGGGTGTCTTCAAAAAATTCTCATAATCCAGTTCCCATAATGAGTCAATTTCCATAATCGAGTTCTCAGGTTAATTCAAATAAATGTACACTTTCTCATAAAGCGACAGTTCGTACAAATTACAATTTTCATAATGCAAAGTTCGCATAATATCAAAAAGTTAAAAATACCTATTTAGAACGCCTTAGATAATTTACTGCATTTTATAATGTAAGTAAATATATAATGATAAGAAACGAAAGATTATTCGTGTTACAAGTGTTTACCATATGTTATTTCCTTTATACCTACATTTCAATTGATTTGACATGAATCCTCATCAGGGAAAGGTGAAAAAAGTGTGTTTTGTGTAGTCATAATTACATACTTTATAAATTTAGAGCTTTTTATAACAATTCTGGATATACAAAATTTATTCCATCACACGTATTAAACATTGTTAATTGCATTTCACAAAATGCTGGGGAACACAATTTTTGAATTATTAAAGTCCTTAGTCCAAAATCAATTCAACATTTGAGACAATGGCAAGGAAGTTGTACAAATAAAACTCCCTACTATTGAAACCGCATTACCCACTAATTCTCTAATAGTTTTAATTGTACTAGAAAAGGTCTGCGAAGCGTCAAAGCTCTCCCAACTTCTGATTACCTACGTGATAATAATAATACATTTTTACATATGCATACGCTTGATAAGGATAATTAAAGCTGCAAATGAAAACTATCAATAATTTACAAGAAGACAGTTTTTTTACCTAACCCAGAACGTAAAAACAGAACACTGTTTTCAAGTATGCATGATCTGTATGCAAAACCTCATGAAGTTCTGCAAACCAAAATCTGGGCTATTTAGATTTTTATCCGTATTTAGTATAGAAATCAGTCAGTCACATTTGGTTCTCGGTACATTCGTTACAGACCTTTGTAGCAACTCCAAAACGTAGTATAGGCATGGTACGGGATAACAAATGCCATCGTCACGATATCCAATAATAATGAACAAGTAAAACATAATTTTTACAGATAACTCATGGGCGATGACTTGTTATGGCTAGCAACACATATTTCTTCAATTCAAGATTTGCAATGTTCAACTGTTCGATTGGTCCCGCGATTGTTCTTTAGACTCCAGCCTATTATTTTAGAGTTATGAACAATAGAGGTTTCACCAAAAAAATTAGGTTGACACCTTGACCGTAAGCTTGAGAATGATTGGAAACAGACGTGATGATTTTTTGCTCTCCCAGCTTTATCAATAATTGTAGTTTTGAAACTACTCAAATTTACAAGCACAAAAATATTATTATGAGAACGCATATTATGAGAATTAGCTTTCCTCCCTGGATTCCATATAAGTTTTGTTATATTCTTAGGCTGAAGACTAGAAATTGAAATATTTTCCTGGTGGTTGATCCAAATTACTGAGCATGGTTGATGATCTAAGATACTGAGATTTTTTCAACGGCAAAATATTGCACAAAATCTAGGCTGTTTGTATCAACATATCTACACTACAGCACTAATGTCCTACGAATTATGTGCGTAGTTTCCTTCTCTATATGTTTCTGCCCTTCCGTCTGGTAGGATGAAATTTTCTTTTAGGTTTCTCAGTAGTACGTAGCCTCTGTGTGATAATATGGGATGAAGTGACGCTCGTGTTGAAAAGAAATTTCTACAAACTGTCCTCTGGTACTGTTGTTTTACATCCCACCGTCGCATTGAAGTCTCCACCGATAACAATATTCATTGAATAATACGCTATATGGCTTTCTGATGTGTCAACCAGTTATTTTACTTAACTGTCAGGACCTGTTCTAGGTGGAAAATACACATATACTATTGTAAACATTTGATTTTCTGGTGAATTGACTTCAAACGCTATGCAGTACTCATTAAGTTCGATTGCCGAGATTACTTTTTACGTTTTATCGTAGAGGAGTAAAAGCCGGCCTCCGCATCTCCCTCTTTGTTTATCCCTTGTCGCGCCGCTTTGTATGTAATTAAATTTGTTTTGATAACTTGGTGGTGTTATTTTAGATTATTCTGTTAACCATGTTTCTGCGAGTCCTAAAATTGTTGATTTTTAGTAGAGATTGCTCATTTTCGTCGAAGTCAAACAAGGTTCAAAAACCTTGAAAATTTCAAGTCTGTGATCTGTGGTATCAAACCACATTTCTAAATGGTGATGAAAATCATTGTTGTAATCTAATCCAAAATCTTTGTACTGGAAATCAATTTTTTGGCTTTTAGCTCTTTCGCTTTCTGCCGCAGTTTTCTTTACGTCACGTAGTTTTAATAGCATGTGTTTATTCAAGTACACTCCCTTAGGGAGTCTCGGGTTTTGTATTAGGACTTCGTTCCGGATGGTTGGATCCAATGAACCCTAATTTCCCTTGGTCTTGTTCCAGCCTTCCCTAATCCCGATTTTTTGCCCTCCCTTAATATCTCTGCCAAACGCAAACGTTGCTTGAATTCTCGAGGAGAGTCGTACTTATCTCCTGGAAGCAACATTTATCTCAAGGAAGGCCGAAAAGATCTCAAAATGGTCATTTCAAAACAAAAAGCAGTAACAGTACGAGGGAAAATTTGAATCCCAATTTTTTTAACCCAATCAAAAAATTTAATGTAGACCAAAATTTATAAGAATTTTCAATGCACAACACAATTTTATTTGCCGAAATTCTCCTGTGCTGTTGCATCAAGTCAGAAATCATTATCGTCAAAATTGACTGCAAAATTAAAATTCAATAGTCTCATCAATATTGGTAATGCCGTAAAATCTGAAATAGACGCCTCTTTGGATTTACTCGTCCCCCTTTAATAGACGCACCGGCGTCTACGGACTAAAAAGTTGAAGGAGTAAATACGCGCCCCCTAAATTACGCGCCTCCCCCATAATAGACGCCCCTCAATGAAATTACTGAGAAGTGTCCCATGGACAACATGTACATATGTATGCATTTAGGTTAACATAAAACGGAGTATTTGATCTCTTTTGCCTTAGATATGTGTGTTTTCAACACACCGAGCATACAATTTTACGTATAATTCTTTGTTTTAATACCATATTCATGCATCACAAAGAAGATATTTCAGAAGATTTTTAAAACGAAAAGTTGACGGAGTAAATAGACGCCCCCTCAATTACACGCCCTCTTTAATAAACGCCCCGGCGTCTACGGACCAAAAATTCGGTATTGCACGTAGACGCAGGGGCGTCTATTTCAGATTTTACGGTATATGATGAAAAAATTAAGTGACCGGTGCTAGTCGCAGCTGGACGATAAAATATTTTTTTCGCACTGTGTAGATACATAATCACAGTATTAAACAGTAGTCTCTATCAGTGTGTGTGTTGTTGTTGTTGTCAATGTTTTACCCACCACTTAATCATCTTTTGTTCAATATTCGTGTTTTTGGAAGTTTATTGAGTAGTTTACTGTAACTTTTAGCTAAAGGTTCCTTCCGGAAGTCGACTAAAGGTGCAACAAATTGGACGTTCCGCTGATCAACTACATCAAAAACAGATTGCGTGCCAAACTCTGGTGCCGTCTTTTAAGATATTGGGCTCCTTTTTACGCATATATTCCATTAACATTAATATTCTTCTGCTGTAGATTACTCGTTCAAATACCCTTGTCAGCAAATTAAAACATAGAATGGCTCTATAAGAAGTTGAAGATGCATAGTTGCCTCTTATTCTGTAGAGCTGCGGTTAAATATATACGTGGTAGTTAACCCGTCTGAAATATTAAACAATAGGCACGACTTCTCTTTACTAATACTCTAGATAGTCTGCCTTGGCACTAAACTATCACAATTTTTTTCCATTTTTACGCAGCATTTTGCAATTTCATCTCAATTTCTGCGACTTCCATTCTTTCTGTGGCCAATATTAATACTCATAAAATTTACCTCATACGTTTTATATTGAGTCTTCCAAAATATTAACTGCTGAATTTACGATGAACTCAGATGAGAGATGTTCAGAAATATTAGCATCATCTTTTAGCATATCTCCATCCTATCCGACTACATGGCAAATTTTACACGTTTGACGAATGTCTGACCCTGAAGCGAGTTAAGTTATTTATTTCATCCCAAGCATCAATCGATTACTTGTATTGCTTTTACTTAAGATCAAAGTAATCACGTTTTGCCTTAGTTATTCGGCAAGGTCACCTGTTGAGTCCTCATCCTGCCGTTACCTGTTTTCCGTCTATGACTGTGACCCGTCGGCAAGCTAAAGCCATGGAGCTGCAAAAAAAATTTTTTGAGACAGAGTTTACGGCGTTGGAAAATCTGATAAATATCTGAAGACAAATCCTGTAGATGGCCGTTACCCAACAATTTCCAGATGTTGAAACAGAATTAGCAATCTATTCTGAACGGAACCGAATCTATCAAGCTATTTGGAACATCTGGTGGGCACTGCCAAGGATGTGACCGGATGGTGGTGACAGGATGAAGCGGATGTGTGGACGTTTCAAAAACGCATGGACGCAGTTATAACGCCGGTTGCGAAGGCCTGAGATCGGAA
>JAQIXX010007306.1:0-11022 GCA_034700605.1 Willowsia nigromaculata | reverse complement strand
TATACGAGGATGGAAAATGCAAATTCATAATCAATTAATTATTATGGATTATACGATTTTGCTAGGATCACAACAAACTATGGCATAACCATCACAATCTCCACATATATCATGATAATATCTAGGTATCCACTACCCACATTTATAGTTCCCATAATTCTCACGGTACAATAAACTTCCTAACAAACTCTAGACCTCGCAGTGTTATATTCAGTGTTCGTCCAGTTTCCTATGTTTCTGTACAAATTTCCCCTTGTTTCCCAATCATTCTTTTTAAATGTAAAAAGACAATTCAACCCAATGACATGTTATATCATGTGAATTGTTTAAAGGCGAAACCATGAACCCGTCTACAAACTTTGCAACCAAACTCCACCAGCATCATCATAACACAGCTTGTTTTACATTGATAAAATCTTGAGACTGTTTACCCGGCAGAATCCAGAAGCTTCTTTTATGGAATGTGTACCAATACTCTGGACAAAGAATATCGCACACTTCACTGCATTTTGAAAAACTTTCTCCCACAATGTAGCAGCACAACATTGATACAACACCTTTCCCTATGCTATAAATCTGTGCGTAGGAGTTACATAATTTTTTACGGTGTGTCAAACTCAACATTCTTGCTTGTGTGTAGGAAATGGAGAAAAGCAGACTGGCAGATGCGGGGGAACTCATCCAGATTGACGATCATGACAGTTTGTTTGGCATCCAGTCTAGTTTGAAGCGTTTATTTTGCCAATAAAAAATAAATTTCCCTTTTTTCGCAAAGGCTAATGCTCTGTATTGATTATGCAGTTCTGCTCGAGATTTGGAAACTGTTACACATAATTTGCAAAAGTTCGTACTCTGGTGTTGTGCAAAATGAAGGAAGCTTGATAGAAATTTCACACAGCTCTATTAATTATATAGCTAAATATAGAAATGTAAAGGGCAAAGCTGGCTTGTCAAAAGGTTGCGATTCTCCATAACTCACAATCTGTTAAACTTACATTGAGAGATTCATGTAGCCAGTATTCACTTGCATCTGGAGTTAACCGGTTTTCTACTTCTGTTTTGTTGAGATACGAGAGAAAATCTGGAATGCTTACACATCAAATTTCAGTACATAGCACACCACATTGTGAATTTTTCATTGCGGACGAAATATTTTTTCCGGTGGTTCATTCATCAACAGAGAATTATACGCATGAATGGAAACCAGAGAAAGATGTTGACAAATTATATTCAAGCGCTTGTCAGCACAAAGGAATCTGATGAGTCGACGAGTAGTCTTTTGACATGTGTAATTCATTTAATTAAGCAATTATGACTACTATTGTTTCTCTCTGATACATTCATTGACATGCTCGTTTTTACGACTTCGTTTTTATCGCAAAAGCTTTTTGCAAGGTTTGCTTGATTTCTAGCAACAGTAACAAGATGATTTTACGTGATATAGGAAATGAGTATACTGTGGGTAAATCAGCTATAATCAAGTTTTCTTTCATTCAGCTCAAGACAGTATACCGATCCAAATTAATTTTCACTTTTTATTCTACCCAGTATGCAGTTTCTTTGACATAGTCATTGAGTAGAATGCAGTGTTAGTTAAGCACTTCCCATTGTATGTATATTCGCTCTACATGTTAGCTTGAGCTCTACTTGAATACACTGAAACAGTAGATAGTATGCAGTCTTATGATTTTCATGTAAATTTTCAATACAAGTATACTTTTCCCCACATCTTTAATAAATTCTCTTTCCTCGCATGTTTCTCCTTTAACTTTATTGGGTTCACCAATGTTGCTTCCATTTTTATTTGTTTTTTATGTCTTTGTTTCTCGATTTTTAACGGGACGAGTGGGTGCGAGAATTGAGCGAAGAAAGATATCGAAGAAAAGACAATATTTGAGCTGAAGAAGAAAATCTTGTCGACATGTATCAGCATATGAAGCATGCTACTTTCAATACCCAGACATATTCGACTAAACATCGAGACGAAAAGCTGTCAATAATATTATGTAAATCGAGAGGAATGCAGAGTCATGAAAACGATGTAACAAGACGAGAATTGAAGTTTCTATTTTTGTTTTCCACTTCTTTTTCGAGAGCATGCAAAATCATTCTCACAGTGCTGTTGTTTATTATCCTTTTATGACACTTGACTCTATTGGATTCACATGGGTTGTGCGTAAGCAACAATGTCCTCTACTTGAAGCTTGATGTACTCACCTTCTCAGATAGATTATTGATTTTAGTTACTTAGGACTTTTTATACTTTTTAGGGCTACATGCTAATCTTAACATAATTTATTTTTAGATTTTAGGCTATATTTAAATTTATTCATAAAAATTGTACATTTAAACGACAGTCTAAACGTAACTCCACTAATAAATACTTGATTTCGTCGCTATAGTTGTTTTTTAAATGTTTTGTCATGGACCGATGCTTCCATTTTGTACTACTCCCAATAAACTTGCTATCAGACGCAGGCATTTTTGAACTCTAAAAAAAGTTTGCTTGCTTTACGTCGCCGTTTTTGTACCCATGTAACGATGAACAAACAAGTAGAAACACCTTCGTTTCACGGATTGTTGAACTTGTCAAAAGGTGGCAAGGGTGAGGGCCATAATTTATGCACCGTTTTCCCTATTCAGCAAGTCTTCAATCCTCACCCGAAAAATAACTTTCTCCCCCTGCGAAACAAAGTTGTGACGTATTGACACATTCTAGCATTTAAAAGATGAAGATTTCATTTGCCACTTTTCTCGAGTACATATTTATACCTTCTTAAAAATAGGTAGTTACCTATATATGATATAAACTGTCACTTTAAATTGAAGAGTCAAGTCAACGTCACCAATAAAACAAGGAACGGGTAAACAAAGCAACAAACGAAAAAAAAATCTTTTCAATAGAAAAGAAAAGCAAAACGGGGAAAAGTAAAGACACGCTTTTGTGACCATCAAAGAAAAACAATAACGGTAACTGGAAAGAACGATTTTGTTCTACTGCCTTTCTCTTTCCCAGCAAAAAGTCATTAATTGGGGGAAAATTTAACATGCATAATTTAAGTACATAATAGAAACATGCATGCATGTCGTCATCATCATCATCAGCGTCGTCATTGTAGTCCTCCTCCCTTTCTCCACTACTAACACCACTAGCAAAAAAAACAAGTAGTTCTAGTATAAATAGTTTATATACCATGTGATGACTTTCAAGAAGAAATTCGGAACGCTCAACTAAAATTAATTAACTTCAGCAGTACACTCTAGTACTAGTAGAACCACTCGTCTAACAAAATGTTAAGCTTATTGTGCTTGTTCCTCTCAGATTCTCCGTATGTGTGCCTTCTCATTACTGTGTATTTTATTATTATTATTACCAGAACCACTACTACCAGGGAAACTAAACATGCCATTTTGCTGGGGCACGTTTAAAAGGAATTAGTAAATGAAAGGCGGAGGAAAAGAAGGAGAAGAATATGGGAAAGCAAACTGTGACTAATAACGTCCAACAACGGCGTCATGATAATAAATGCCCAACTTCGTACAGCACTACTAATAAGGACTCAGTTCCGAAAATGGAGGAAATGCAGATCAGTGAAGAAAGCCATACTAGAGGAGGAGGAGGAGGAGGGGAGGAGATGATGGTGGTGGTTCTATAGTGGCGGGGAAAAGTGAGTGCCTTAGCTTAGCTGACTAATAGTGCTGAAAATTTATGGATTTCTTGACCCAAAACATGTTTGAAGTCCATATGTTCCTTGTATCGTATCCCTTGCTGTTTTATAGTTTCAAGCCTACACATTAGGTATTCACACTTTCACTACTTTATTTCCCATTCGCCTCTTCCGCTCTGCTTAATTTTAACAGTGGTTTTCTTTACAAATGTGATCTTAGCGAAGAAATTCAACTTGCATATTATTTTTGAAAGCGGCACCATCCAAACCCCTGGCTACTACTGACTTTATAGTGAGATGGCTGAAAGTACGGGAGAAATCAGAGGGTCTACAGGCTGTAATGAAGAGGGGGAAAGTGAAACCAGTTTACAGATAAAAACGAACGACAATGATGATGAGATGGATCTTTCCTTTGTATGTGCTTAACATTTTATCTGAAGTTAGATGTATTTATAGTATGTAAAAGAAGTTAGTTGTTGCTTCTTCTGATTTGGGGGAATGGAGGAGACAGGAAGTTTTTGGTTAGAAGTGACACCGCTCTACTGACTAAACTTTTTTTGAAATTGTATAATTGCTACATTTTATATGGGTGGTCATATAACAATCAGCATTCCAAAGAGTCAACCGTCACTGTCTTCATGGAAGCAGGCCAGAATGAGTAGTTAAATGCAAAGTTCGTGAAGTACGTGATATCTGTCCAGAAACGGTATAGGGGAAAAGGAAGCAGAAGTTACGTTGTTACATGCGGTCTTAATATAAAATATTCAGGCAAAAACCTTTCATTTTGCCGCTGTTCGCAGAAATGGAAGCAAAAATATCACTTGGATGCTCACATATATTGAAGTTTTTTCGAATAAAATATGTGATAATAGCAAGTATGTAGGTAAGTTTTTGTATCTGAGTTTGAATTTGTAATGACCTTTTAGATCGGAAATGCATAAAAATAGTGCTCATTTGGACTTGCATTGCTTTTAGGTCGACTATTTTCCTGAGTTGCAAAAATTCTTGGAGTTTTTCTCATCTACAAGAGGTTTAGCAACACATCGTTGTCAGCAAATGAAGGATTGTCTTTTTTTAAACTCAAGTTTTAAAGTTAGCTCTAGCCCTCATGTTATCATCACAAGAGAAAGTAAAATGAAGAAGGGAAAGAATGAGCAACTGAAACTGTCCAAAAAGCCATAGGTTCTTCCAAAACTAATTTTCAACTCATGTTTCTCGGAATCTCCAAGAAAAGTTTGTAACACGCCATTATAATAAACTCGTAGTTTATTTTCGGATGGATCGCTTTTAGCATAAGTTTGTTACATTTGAATAAAATTATTTAAAATATATTCTGAGGGTTGGTTAAGGTTAAAAGTAATTTTAACCTGAGAAGTGTGACGATAGAACATTTTCGTCAGAATCAGTGACGATGAGTTACAAGAAATAAAATGACTATGAGTGCTACTATAACTACTTTTAATAGCATTTTAATGCTCTGGTTCTTCTATTTCTTCAGTTTTATTGAACTGAAGATTGCAAAGCAGCAAATGTTTGCCGGCCATCCAACATACTTCATTTTTTTGCGTGTGATTGATGGAAATGATAAGGCCTACTGAATCTCCGTGTGTTTTCAGGCATTCTGCCATACTCCAAATAGAAAATTGAAAGATCGGTTGTACGAGTTGGAAAATCGCTTAAAACATAGATAGTTATGCACATACCTAACCATCATTGGTACTGAGTTAATGAATTATATCATCAAAATAACTGACATTATAGTGAATCTGCTTTATTTCCTTTCACACACGACTTTACTGAGCACTAGTTTTATTTCTTTTTCTTGTCCTCCTGTTCCTTCTTTTCTAAACACGTAAGTCTGCTTATTCATTCAGAAATGCTAACATTTCTACTAAATAGTCAACCGTGCCTATGACGCATACAAGACTACAAAGCTTTTTCAAATGTCCTACAGCCCGATGTCACTCTCTTTCCGTGCAACCAATAACGAGATGAGATAACATAAGGACAAACAGAAAAGACAAAGAAGAATTACATTAAATCTCCGTTTAGGACTTTGTTGATGATGATGAGTATCATCATCATCATTCCGCAATCTCAGCGTCAAAAGTAGCTGTAAACGCAAGCGGCACGATAGCAAGAGAAACTTTAATCTCAAGTTTTTCTCCTTTCCAAAATACATCCACCACTACTGCCCTTCCCCATGCTCCCCATTACATCACCATTACAGACTGAACACCAGCCTATCATCCAGTCTGCAAAATGATCACAAAAACTGTTATTTTCCACAAGTGAGCATAATATTCATGCTTTATTAAGCGTCTTAAGCTCTGTCCTCACGACCCTTTCACTACTTTACAAAGTGGTAGCAGCAGCAACGACACATGAAAAACTACACATGGTTGTCAGCTTGCTGACTATTTCAGACTACTTTAAAGCTACAAGAAACAAGTTAAGACTACAGGTTTTCCGACGATGAGCTATTACTCCCACAACTTCTAGAATAAATAGTATGCATAAATATTATGATTTCATTGCCGTCACACAAGTACCCTTCAACTTGGTTTTAGGAGATTAAAGAATATGTTGTACTTCTCAGTGTGGCGAAAACCTTTACAAAAGATTGCTATATTTATTTTCCACCAGTCCTACCACACGCGCTTCATTTGCCGGCTTTAGCTCTAAATTCTACTTCTCATCATCTAAATGTTTTCTCAAAATAAGTTGCAATAATTTCCCACAGAATAAAGCTCCTTATCCGTCTACTTTTAGTATGAATGAATGATTATTACACTTTCAACTTTCCGCAAGTTATTTTATGCACAGTGGCCGTTCTCAAAAGAGAAGGTGCTTTAGTGCGTGGTCTGTTTCTTTTTCCCTGTCATATCATAACATATACATTGGCTGGGTTGATAACGATAATGACGATGATGGTGTGTGTCATGGTGGTGAGTGGATTGAATGAAACAAGGCATAATTGGATTCTGATGGAAATTAAAACAAAATGTCAACAACAGCTTTATAATGTACAAGGCAGACATAGACATTCATGTATGCACGGAGAGAGCATACATACACAAACCCAATAGACTATGCTGCCATTAGCTCATGCAATAATAGGACCGTTACAAACGGTCGACATTGCATGCTTTCTTGTTCGACCGAATGGGCTTCGCAAAATCCCAAAATAAACAGTCACCAAAACCCGTTTGTATTTTTTGTGTTGGGAAATTTGAAATATGTTCTACAAGTAATTTTCATAAACAGTTTATGCGAAAGACAAGGAATACGACTCTCAAGTCGACTAATTTAAAGACTGTGTTTCTGGTATGAACTGAAATATTTAATAGAAAAAATATCAATGCCAATGCTAATTAAGCCCATTATAATGTATGCAGCAGCAGTAAACCTTGCCATTTTCAATGCAATGATCTTTTTAATGCTTTCATGTAATGTATGCTCCCACCTATTGCAATGTATGCTATATTACTAGAAACGAAAAAAAGGCGATAGAAAAGCGGAAATTAATACTTATAAATATATTTTATTTATTCTTACCTTAACACAGTAGCAGCAGTTGACTTCTTGATTTTTATGGTCACACTTTTATAAAATGATTATTCTGGAACACGGAAGATTGAGAGTTTCCAGAGAAAATATGAATGAAGTGTAGACAGAGACCACCCTGGAAAGTCTCCTTGAACGGTTAAATATACGTTTAGATTTCTCTTCGTCGTCCTTCCTTGTTTGGAATTAATGAGCGGATTTTCTTACTTGTCTTGCTTTCTGCGGCTATCGATATGGCGACTGTGTAGGCTGTAGACTTTGGAAGTGGGTAAAAGTCACGGAATGCTTGTTTGTTTGCTTGTTTTGCGAAAGAAAACAACTCTGTAGCTTACTTTGGAGGAATGTGTGATATTATTATTTTGATGATTACTGTAATTATTATTTTGGGTGATAAGTAGTAATTATGATTATTGCAGGTTTCTTTTCAACTGTATTTTATAATACTTATAAAATATTTAGATGATTTCTTAACTCGAGAGTATAATATTACTTATTAAAAGACTTGGAATTTCCGAGATGAAGAATTTCTTTATTGAGGTTTGAAAATGTTTTATAGGTACATTAAATGTCGAATAGTTTGTTTGTTTGGAGAAGAAGTCAAGAGAAAAATAAAAGGTAACTCACGGAAGCTTTCGATTTAGGAATCTCTAAAAAATATAAGGTACTTGTATCAATAATTATGTTTTCTTTCGTTAACAAGTATTTATGGAGAAAACTGTGTCAATTTTATTATTCATAAATTTCCTTGCCACCCACACAAACAAAACGATTATTTTTTTCTTTGAAGAAAATAGGGAAAAAACTGGAAACTTGTTTGCAAATATCCTTTTTCGTTTTTCTCTCCAACAATCTAAACGATTAAGAAGAAGAAGATAGCGAAATCAAGAATATAAAAAGGGGTATCTGGAGAAAGTGAGTGGAAAAAGTTGTAGTAAGAGTGTTTGTGTGAAAAGTTAAAATCTGTTTTTCTCTCTGTATATCTTGTCGCCCCTAGAAAATATGCTCTTGTTATTCAGTGTACGAAGCTGGAGAGAGAGTTGGCTAATTAAATCTAAGTGGAATCAACTGAGTTTCTTTGGTTGTCTCTGTGTGCCTCTGTGTTTGTGTGCATCAACCAAGCTGTAGTAGAGTTGTTGCTGGAGAGAAAGGAACTCAACGGTGGAGTGAAACGAACTGCTTGGCAAGAGACAAAGTTGTACCCCTGTATATACCATCGGCGAGTCCGTCAAACGGAGAGAGAGAAAGGAGAACAGGAATAGTCCAGAGAAAGTAACTACGTGGTGGTGATAGCAGAAGGAGAAACAGGAGAAAAATAAGAAGGAAGAAAGAAGAAGGCCAAAATCGCCTTAAACTGTTTGGAACGTAGGAACGTAATAGGTTTGCTATATAAAATTGGTGGTGGAGGTGGTAGGTGAAAGGAATAAGGTGAAATACGGGATCGCCTCCTTGGCGACTTTCTATTACTTACTCTCATACTCTAGCGTCTACATTTTTTGTCGTGGTTTATCACGTTAACTGTGTATGGGATGACGGCGGTGTAACAGTGTGTCATGGTGGTGGGGTTGGTGGTTGGCGGTGGTGTCGGCTAAAGCAAGAGGAGAAAAACCGTGTAATAAAAGAGGAATGAACAGTTGGAGAAACACTAATGCTGTGACCACTGTAATAATGGAAAGTATGACGTGTGATGATGCGATGTGGATTCTGCACCGTCGCACAATAGATAAGAGTAAAAACTTCTAGTATGAAATACGTATTTAAAGCATTGCTAGTATCATCTGTGTAGGTAAGACGCTTATAGTTTTTCCCCAGAAAAAGGGTAAAGGGCTCTTCTTCTAGCATTGAGCCCTATCTCATTTCTACTCGCCACCCACGCAAATTCGTGGGGTGGATGACAGCGAAAGATGATTTCCATTCTTGAGAGAACATACTAGATCGAGTAGCACTTTTCTGATATGGGATCTTAATGGCAAGAAAGTTGCATTAGGTACATCAGTTCAAATTGCACAATTAGTGTAAGTAGTATGAAGTGACTATTTCTGGCTGAGTGAATTGTTGATGATGTAATGCATTTAACGGAAAAGGGTTATCCTCGTCCTCCCACCCACAACATGCTTCTAGAACAACTCACATCTAATGTTTTGCATAATCTGTTTGCTTTCCCTTAAAACCGGTTTAAATACGTGTGAATGTTGATTTTATGCTGGTTTCTTAACAATCCCGTGTCTCACTAAATCAATATATTTTAATGCTTTCTAGTAAAAACAAGGTTGTTACGAGGACTTAGCTACTCGTTAACACGGAGTTCAATGTCTTTGCTACTTGTTAGTCCGCTCTTTTACCGGAAGCAGAAGGAAAAACCATTTTCAAGAGGTTTTCATAGTGACTAAATCCGGATAATGACTGGTTGGTTGTAGCTCATTCCGTATGGCACGTGTTTTTCAGCCTAAAAATGTTGTAAATTGAAATATAAGGGTATTTTCTATAAATCATACATTCCATACTTTACCTTTCGTTATAGCCAGTTTGTTTCCGTTGAAATACAAAGTGTAACTTAACCTATTACATTTTTGCCATTCGTTCATGGATACTAGATCCTCTCATAATTCATTGGGTTTCAATTTGATTCATTGTTTGTCAATGTATTTGAATTTTTGGTTAGGACGCTAAAGCGGCCAGCATTCGTTACAAACCTCGTTGCTAAAATGATAAAATATATGGCAGAGTATTATGGAAATTCTTGATCAAATCTTATAAACTTGAGAAGGTCTAGAATATGCTGGTTCATTGTAATAAAGTAAAAGACTCTACATTGAAGGTGAAGTATGTTAGGAGTTGAATACCTTGACCAGAACAACTTGCGCATAAACTTAATGCATAATTTTTATGTTGTATCGATCAACACGCATCTTCCCACATAAATTTTTAGCAGATTCAACGAACATCCCATAAAGTTGCCTTTAACTCACAGCAGCTGTTAAAAAAGAAGAAAGAAAGCTAGGCTTCATATTCAATCGAGTTGCAAATTCGGATACGTCAATCAGGAGGGATGCGGTAACTGAACACCTACCTGTTTTCAGACGATTTTCGGATATCAAGATGAAGTAGAACGTAAAAATATTATAATCGGATTACAGTAATTAGTAGTGATGATGGCTCACTGCGATTGTGAAAAGGGGGCAAATCGAGAATGCTTGCCATTTTTCACCAGATTTTGTATAGAAATCATTACGTGAGCATTAAGGATTAAAAAATTAGGAATTATTATTTTTCATCAATTTCAAGCAATCGCTCTTCCACGTGCCTTTTATAGTGAGCTACTTGTTTACACGCACAAGATTGTATCTATATTCTGCATATAGCGCCCCATAACATCCCACATTTTCCTTCGTTTCACGGGAGTGTGTGTCTAAGAATAGTAATGAAGTATAAGAAACCAGATACCTAGGTATGTAGGAAAATTTTGCACGCTTCCGCTTCTCGAAATTTGGAAAAATTTCCCCACTAATTATGGTGAACATTATGTATATAGACGTTAAAAGACTCCTCGTATCAATGTTAAAATTAGAAATCACAGCATCACTTCTGCCTACACTACCATTGGCTAATCGAAAAAGGATGAAAACCAGTAACTTTTTCCTGATGCGTTTTCCACGTGATAGTTGATAGCAGTTAGGTAGGAAATACCTGAGTTTTTGCAGATCGATTTTAGCATAACATTTTAAAATAACTTGTTGTCTATAGGATTAAAAATAAATCTTATTTTCAAGGCCTCTTTGAATATCAATTA
>JAQIXX010007305.1:0-11024 GCA_034700605.1 Willowsia nigromaculata | reverse complement strand
TCTCAAATGACTTGTCTAGACATGATTCGGATACATCCCAAAGCTTAGAGTGATTGGATAAACTATGAGAAACATGCTAAATCATATTTTCTCTGTCTCTAGTAATGAACTTGAACGAAATTAAGGAATGCACTACCAATGATAGGCTTGTAAATACTCGGGAAAAATTTGCTGAATTACATTTTAAATAAATGTACGATGCATATGGGGACTATTCATCTATTGCATTTTTGATGGATTCTACGAAATACTTCATAAATAATTTAGGCTATTCTACACTACACAGTCAGATTTTAACTGCGTTAGAGTTAAAGCGACAGTACTTTTTCTCATTAGCGGACCGAGGTAAACATATTCGATAATACGTTTTATCAGTTGTTAAAATGAGTTCGTGACGAACGCAAGTACTTTTCGTGTGTGTAGTTGGAAAAAATGATGAGTGTAAAGAGGTAGTATTTCTACAT
The DNA here is from genome assembly GCA_034700605.1 of Willowsia nigromaculata. Lineage (NCBI taxonomy): Eukaryota > Metazoa > Arthropoda > Collembola > Entomobryomorpha > Entomobryidae > Willowsia > Willowsia nigromaculata. Next base: position 10,560 of record JAQIXX010007305.1, on the reverse strand, counting down.
CTTTGCCATCCCCATGCCATGCCAAGACATAAAGTAGAATACTAAATTATATAACAGTGATTACTGTAAGATTTAGCGGAGACAATGCTTTAATGTGATGAACATAATGAGGTTAGGCCGTTAAGTAGCCAGTGGAATTAGTTTGTAGCGAAGGTCCAAATACTTACCGTCAGATATATGTAAGTAATATATGTAAACGTACGTAAGCAAATGGCATAATCACTAAATTATTTCAACAACTACATTTTTACAACGTAAATTAGTTTACAGCTTAAGATGTTAAACTATTAAAAATTTATTGGCATATGCTATGTTAGTGCTTATGAATTGAGACCAGTTAACCCTGTATGGATAAATATTCATTCAACTGCTCATAAATTCGAGCTTTCTGTCAATGAAGCTCAGAATTTTCTTGACCTTTTATTATACCGTGGAAAATTTATAACAAATAGTAATTAGTGTTCGTAATGTATCCTTAAAAGTTGTGTATGTTGTTGTTATACCAAATAAAAATAAATGTACAGTACACATCTATCCCGAGCCTAAAATCACATCACACGGACACTTTCTTCTACTTTCAAAATAGCATTTTGTACAAACTACATGTTATGCATTTACAGTCTACTAAATCGAAAAGCGGATCAATGCTAAGCATTCTGAAATTAATGTTTAATTAAATGACTTAGATGTGGACAATGGGACAACATTCCGATACAGATTCGTGACATATCCGAATCGTTAAATTTTATTTATAATGCTTATTTGTCCTTGCCAATTAGAAGAACTCGAATCTGGTGCCAGCATGTCGCATGTTATTTCCAAGTAGCCAAACTACTATCAATTAAGCATTGAGAAACTCCAGAAAGAAACCAGATATGTGATTTCAGTGCTGCATATTACCCAAGTAAGAAAGTTCTTTCTTGAACAAATTTACTTAATCTTTTAATATTTAGTCCATAAACGCTAACAGGAGTGGTACATGCAGGTAGTTAGGCATTCTTGCCGAACAAAAAAGCCAAATATCTCTGCCTTTCACTTTTACATTTGGATCTGAACTAAGGCTTTTACGTCTCAACTAACTTTAGCAACTTTATTAGCTTTACGTAATCTACAAAAGATTGAAGAGCAGCAAGCCTCATTCGTTCTTTTTGTAGACAAAAGTTTTAGGCTAGCACTCTACTTGTATACTTTTGTTAACCCATACCTGGCCTATCGCATCAATCTACAGAGACGAGGACTTTCTTTCAAATGCGGAAAAACTTAGATTTAGGTTGTAGAAAAATATTACAGATACTACTACTAAATACACCGCTATTACGCTATTACTAATGTATGCCACAACTGCTACATAATGTTTTTTATAAGACACGGTTTTCTCTACGGATTTTATGAAAGAATCAGACCGTAGTGGTTGTGGTTCTAATAACTTTCGTTTTTATTTTTCGAATAGGAAAGGTTAGTTTCCTACTTTCCACCGCGGTCTAAGCGAATTTTATCTTACAAATAGTGCGATTTTGGGTGCATATGACAAGTTCTACGAATAAATGTATGTATACTCATATGTAGCAAAAATCTGCTGCATAGACACCGTTTCTCACGAGTGTACTGGATATAAAAGAAAACGAACGAGATGAAACGAGGATTCAAGAGAATGAAAGTAAATTGCGATTTTTGAATGGAGAACGGATAATAATGACAGCATGCTTGAAGTATAAAAAATACTCCTACGCCTTTCACGTATCAAAATATCAAAGTATGGTTGAAAAAACTCAGTAATTTTTGCTCGCTCCTTCAGAAATTGTAGGAGCTTTTGGGAAGATTTGTTGTGATAAGCAAGTATGAATTGAATGTGCTTATTCTATGTTCATTCATCTTTCCAAAAATATAGTAAAATTCACATGAGCAAGCTATTACAACATACATGACGATGACATAGTTGTATACATATAGTCAAACGACGTATGTACCTTCACTCACAGTTATATCGTACATATGTGTATATTTGAGTTCCCAAAGCATGAGTCCAATTTCTTATTGTTTATGGAGGTTGAATAAATGTTGTTTTACCTGATATTATTATTATTACTACGTATGCGGCACTAAAAATTGATGAAATTGAACTTCATATATAATGCATAGGACAAACAAGTATGGTACACATGAATAAGGAGAACGAAATGGAAAGTAAACAGAAAGATCATGGGAAAAAGTGAGTATGAGTAACTACGATCATCATGATCGTCAACATTATTTCGGTTCATTTTCAGCAGTGACAAAACACTTTCAGCTATAGAGAGCATTTTTTACAGTTTCACTATCAAATAGAAGTCAGGAAAAGGTGGATGGCGAATTGGCGAATGATGATGAATCACGTAGCCCCAGGCCCCAGGAGGAGGTTATTTTCTGTATTTTGTGTCTCTTTATGAGCAGAATTACTAAAACTACCTAGGTTTATGTGCGAAAAGGGTGATACTATTGTGTAGCCATTTTATCTTGCCGTTTACTAGATGAAGGCCTTTACCCACATGCTTCCAATACAACAAGAAATTCAAAAAATATCGAATGTAGAAGTTACTGTATGCATGGCATAGCTATAGGTCCACGTCTATGAGATCCCGTAGCTTTATATCAATCCCCTCACTGACTTAGGTAATCCATTTGAACTAATATTTGCGAAATCATACCGAAGAACGGACACGTTCCCTTCAATTTATTCGTTTTGCTTACTTTCTAAGTATACATTCGAAACTTGAGTTTGCTCCTGGCTAACATCCCATACTCCAAAGACATGAAATGTGTGAAGAAAGTGAAGCATGCCCACACTATGGGACATAAAATTTGCATGCGTTGGTTTGGTAAGTATCGTAAAAGAAAATATTTTACTGTGTAACTTCCCTAATACCTATCCTATACCACTCTTTTCTTCAACCGTTCAGCCTATCAAGGTCACAAGTATGATAAGGGAATATTTAAGAGCACCAACATCCCCATCACATTTTAAAGTCGTGTTGTTGATTAATCTTTTCAGTCGTTGTTACATTTTACGGCAAGGAGTCTTTGTACGAGTGACAGTTGAATGTAGGTAATAATGAGAAAAATGCGTGTGACCCCCATTATGAAAATTATATTATAACTTTAGTATAGAGTATAGACACAAGCTGATACACACGTTGCAAAAGTACAAGCTGTGATTATATTTTTATTCTATAAAAAAATGTCAACTTGTCGTATTTATTTTGTCCGCACATTTCAAAAAGAGTTCGGCCACAACATATGAAAATACGTTGCGGCTAAGTTTGGCCGAATAATTCTAAATTTAGAACAGGGACAGTGCCTCCAGAACGAACATTATTGCTTGTATGCACGTCAACAAGGAAAATAAGATTGTGGTAGCATAATAAAAAAGTTTGAATTCGCATGAAATACAATAAATTAAATAGTTCATGAGACCGGGTCGCATAACTTTACACTCGTTCGACTTGGACTAGTCTCAAGCTCAAGTACCGCCACCGCTAACCCCAGTGGTAGACTTCTGAGAAACTGCATGCGAAATTTGTAATGGAGACTCTTAGCTTTTACCTTCTTACTAAATATTTCATGAAAGTAGACTCCCTCGCGACTCCTACATTTATGCTTCAGAAAGAAAAGCAAAACAACCTTGTATACAGTTTACACAACTTACAGCACACCATAATTCACTTTCATAAACGTAAAACAAAGTGAATAGTTTGAGAAACAGTTTTTTCCAAAGTTTTTAAAGTAAGTTTTTTTTTCATTTTGTGTCCCCGTATTTATTTCATAAATTGCATAATACGAGATCACAGGAAAAAAGTCGCGCTTACCAAATGTAAATGGTTTACCTGGCATTAGTATGTAATTGTAATAGCTTTTGGAATGTGTAATACAACAACTTTTTCTAGCATAAATTACATGAAACGCTAATACCTAGTGTACTTTGCTGAATCAGATTTCAATACCTGTGAAAAAACATTGATTGGTATTGTGAAGCTATTCAACCGAATGGTCAAAAAAGATGCTTAAGTTGATAGAAGTAAAATATATTTTGTTATATATCATCATGAGTATACCGAACGATGGAAGCACTCCTTTTTGATTTACATCATCCAAATAAACTGTCTCAATATGAAGCTGTATGCACATTTAACGTTGCATCGTCTTGCTTTTTTGAAAATGCATGAACCTACATGCCTTTGAATGCTTCCCAAACTCGGAAACTATTATTGCAAATATTAGTGCAAAAATTAGGCGCGTTTTGAATTTGTATCCGCATTCATTTCCATGGCTTTTATCCAATCCTCAACAATATTTGTCGGCAAAAAATCATAATCTGAGTATGCTCAACCTATGGAAAGAATACTTTTATAATAGTGAATAGTGAACATTTTTTACTAGTTTTAAATATCTATATGATTTCGATGGTGAAACGAATGTTTTGAGAGTATGAGAGTAACTGGTTTCACCGACAAATGCACAAGGCTGTAGTCATGACCATCTACGCAGTCGAAAAAAGAACCAGAAAAGTGGCAAACGAAAGCCTGCTTGAACCCTTTTGCATGCTAACAAGAATACTTTCAACTTTCTCCTGGACTCGTTACTACAGATGTCCTTTTGTGCTTTTGCATACCTTATTTGACCAACAACAAGGCACTAGACACAACTTTTCCCATTAACAACATCCTATTCAAAGCCACCAACATTCCACGGGTAGAACTTGCAAGTCAAATTCAAGCCATCGTTTCAGAACTTGGTAATAAATTGTTAACGTTAGTTCTATTCAAGTTCATGTGTCACGGAAGTGAAAGTAACAATAATGTTCGTTACATTTTGTGGCATACTGTTTGTTTTTATTAATGGACATTATTGAAATGATGTCGCGTTCATTAGAGGTTCCTTCATGTAAAACACAAAGCGGTTATAACATTTGGTTTTATGCTAATTGTGTCACTTTCATCTCACCATAATGCTCAGCTAAATGACGCAGCAGAACTACATTTGAATGCATGTTGTAGGACTGTAATGAGGATGTTTACCGTGAGTAAAGTAATAAATTGACATCGTGTACTACATTTAATTCAACTTGTGAAGCATAAGCATAGTATATGAAAATAAGGTGATATTGAAGAATTTCGTTTTGCAGCTGCACAAAACTGAATCTGCGTTCATAACCTAGTTTAGTTCGAAATTAAAAATATTTTGGACGTTTATTGATTGACGTGTGACGTAGGCGGGTGCGCAATGCTCAAAATGAAGAAATAAAGCATCATCATTTCCTGTTGTTCGGCTTCAATCTCTCTACCCTGGGTTGACTGATACCGAAAAGAGAAAATATTGTATCATACAATTTGTATGAATGTACATATAGCAAATACATACAACCATTTGCAGGTATGCATTTTTACCATTTGTGTTTCAATGTTTTGCTTGTTTTCCACAATTACGCGGTTGAAGCAGCGACCCATGAGTGGTTTCCACTTTTCATTCTCCCACAATCCATTTTCTGCTTTTTGGTCTGATTTTGTGATATTCCTGGAGAGAAAGTACTTAACACCATATGAGGTCATAATTCATTCAGATGCATGAACACCTATAATGGATATAAAGCAAATAATATCTAGAGTAAACTACCTACATTAATGTGCGCATTTGGCACTTACTCCAGGAAAGCACACAGTCAATTCTAGGGAAACTGTATTACATTTGAGTAGTTGAGTAACCATTTTCATAATGCGTATACATAACATTAACAAAAACATAAAGAGACCAGAGATATGTTAAAAGGTATTAAAAGGTAAAAGTATTAAATCTCATTGAAAGAGACTGTAATGTAGGAGATTCATACTTTAATACTGAGAATCGGTAAATAATGATATGATGACTAAAAACAAGAGAGAAAGGAGACAAGATTATTGTCTCGGACAACGTATTATTTTCATTCTTTATTGCCACATCTTACTCTCTGACGGAAAAACTTCATTACATTAGTTGCTCTGTAGCTGACATCAACAGTGAAAGGAGTAATGTTTGGTTTGACTGGTTGGTCGAGTGGAGATACGAATGCTGTTTACAGTTTACACAAAAGCTGTGCTGTTGTTGTAGATTTTATGCTTGAAGTAAACACTATTTTCTTTTACTTTGTAATGGCTGTGATTTATGGAGTACATAGTCATGAACTATTCCATATTACACCAGAAACGCAGCAACAACAACACCAAACCAGCAGCGATCTCTTCCCAGCAATGACTCAATATGCAGCACAAGCAAGATTCATTATTTATCACCACACACAAGGGATTCCATTAGAAGACTCACAAAAGCCTCTATTGTTGGCTTCAGGGCTATTCTAGGGAAAAGTAAACGAAAAGCAGTGGTGAAATGACTTGAAGACTTTTTGCAGAAAATAAATATGGTTAGAACTTGCCAGAGAAAGGCAGTATAAGAGTGCAACAGTTTTCAGCTCAAACAAGAGTGAAAAGAGATTTATACCTTTTTCTAGCATCGTTAGCGTAACATTCATGCCTTTGAAATTGACAAAAACTACAATAGCCGCGTCTGAGGGTAGTTTCGACATGGATGTGCATTGTATGGTAAACCTTCTCAATCGCAATCCTCGCTCTGGTCTCCTTTAACCATGTCTTTCCCAAGGGCAAATGACAAAACATGATGGACAAACTGCAGCCCACAAAAGACACCCAATTCGCACAAATTTTCGTGATGGGTTTAAACCATTCATTTGCGGATTACGGCAACCCTATTCCTGGGTTTTTATCATTCCCACTATTCCCAGAGAAAATGAAAAAGCCTTTCCAGAAAAGGAAAAACAATTTTCACCTCCTCTTTTCTTCTTTACACTACACAATGAGACTTTCCGTATATGTACCCATGCCGTGATTCCCATTGGAAAATGGTGAAAGTTCTCTCTTTGATGTACTTTTACAACTTACAAGGCTGTTTCTTTCTTTTAATCTAGCAAATGGGTGGATTGTCAATCCATTCACCGCCGTTATTAGAACGTGTGAAAAGAACAATCCAAAAAGTCATACAAAGGTATACGATACATATTAATCGAAAGGGAAGCAGACGAAAGTGACAACTATACCTGACTGAATAAAATAGTAACTGAGTAACTGTATGATGATATTCATCATAAGGTCCATCTACCAATAGGTCCCACCTTAATGAAATGAAAATATGGTCTGTAATCACTGCTGATTAATATAGTAGCGGTTGAGCTGTCGCAAAGTTGTCAAAACCTACCTTTTACACTATTTTGGTGTTGGGTATAATGCAATGCTATCAATGAAACTTGACATGGGATAAAAAATAATTATCGATTTATTTTGTAGTGTACATCACAAACTGCTCCATTGTCATTAGTATCATTCACTAGCTTGCATATATATTTAGTAAGATCGTAGTTACTGATAATAAAAACGGTCTGCTTGCACAATAGTCAATATGAATTCTACCACGCTTGACAGATTTTATAGCTCACTTAGTCAAGTCACAAGTGGATTTTAAAGAAACCCATAATTAACACATCGACACATCTCCTCCTATTCCAAGTTCATCACAATTGTGAATGCACATGTATCCAATCATTTGGCATGCCATGTTACTGTAACGCAACCATAAAAAGAAATACTTGTTTTCTGGTAATCATGATACCTATTTATTCGTGCTGGTTCAGCCGGTAGGTAGTTTACCAACAAACAAATTAAGTCTTGTAAAACTATACAAAAAGATAAGCTGTCAAGATGACAATCCATTAATGAAATGTCATTGGACACCTATGAACGATCTAAGCGATAATCGAGAGTACATCTCGAGTACCTAAGTATATCATTATAATCTAAATAGCTTTAAAATATCTCACAGTGAAGAATTCCGAAGAATCATGCCAGAGAAGACTATTTAAATAGCTAATGTAAATGTATCGCATCTGCTTACACCGTCACGCACAAATAGATTTCCACTGTTTGCAATGACTGTTGTAAACTGCAAAGAAGGTATCAAGTGAGCAGTTATGCATTTTTATTAGCATTCTCAAGATAGAACATGGGAACATGTCTGTCAAAGTCAGACCAGAGACAAAAATGTTATTATTCTTCAGAGACACGTCCATCTACTTGTAACAAGTATATAAAAAACTAAGAATATAATCATTAGTATTTCCGACTGTGCTTACAATACGTACCGCTCATAAAATGGCTCACGAGAAAAAACAAAAAAACAATGTTTACATTTGAGTGCGCTCATCACATCATCATAATATTTAGAAAATAATCATGATGAATATATTATATTATGGGCAAAAACACTTTTGCTGTTTGTCGTTGTTGAAATTAAAAGCAAAGAGTTTAGTACTCCTTCGAGCCGGCATGGTTTTATTACAATCATACTATCAGTGAGCAACAGTAGTAAAAAAAACTTACACGTTTGCATTGCGAAACTCATCTTCAACTAAAAATGATAATGGACTTACTGTATCATTATAAAAGTGCTAGAACATTTATTCATATAAATATAAATAGGATAGTATAAACCTGTGTGCATATATGCATATATATATGTATTATTATTATATCAAATATAACCATATGCATACAACAAAAGAGTAATAAAGATATAGATTGTGGTTGGATGACAAGAAATGGCACTACTGTATTCGCTCCTCTGTCTGTTTTTCTCGAATGAAAATGAAAATCATCGGTTTTTGTCCCTTTTAATGTTTGATATGCCTCTGTTTCTGAGATGATTTCGCTCTTAATGCTCACCACGAACATTCATAAAGTTTGCTTTCTTTGATGTGGAGGAGGATAATAAGCACACTGTGCACTCAGCAGGTAATTTATATTATAAAAATGCAATATATTTTGAATGAACCATATAGGCATTGGGGGTTGATGGATGTTGTATCGTTGCGTTTTAGAGCATAATGTACCTACTTACTGGTAACACGTTGTGTTGTTCATAGCATTTAAAGTTGGTAGCAGTATATGGTGGTAAAATCTTTGTACCCCGTGCTGAGCTCAAGTGACACAATTCACATTCAAACTAATTGCTTTTGTGATGTATTACGATATATCTTTAAATATACTGATGGTTTTAATCTACCTATCAACGCAATGATCTTAAGTGCGGCACGGTGGTGGTAAAACAATAAATATTATAAATTGCTTTCAGAATAAAACAACTATTTACGAATGGGGGAATATCATAAAAATGTGCATCAATTCTGCAATACTTCGATAAATGTTTGTATTATTTTAATAGTTGTATGCACTTATATCAGTTAAGGCTAAAACGTTGTAATTGTAGACATTTGTTACTTTTATATCTCCTGATTTTTAAAAAGGGTGTCTCTCCTTCAGAAGAAGGTATGTTGCTGTATGCTGGATTGATGAAACCACTCAAGTTTCACGTATAATTTATAAGTAAATGTATCTTAGATTATATTCTGAAGTACATTGATCTGATAAATGCGGCTGATGAAAGATAAATCGTCCCCAATGCAATATATTTTGATACTAATTCGTTTTGTTTACAGCTACAAATCTATTTGACCATCAAACAGGTACATTTTATGTGCGACGATGATAAATGGGGTCTATGAAAAAATCTCTTCAGTGGCATTCCTTAACCTTCGACAATGCATCAATCATAATGAGATTTTATACAAGTCAGTGTCAAGAGTTCAATTGCATAATGTAAGCATGAATCAAAATGTGGAGGTGGATCTCCAATATTGGGAACTGTATTCTTATAAGTACGATGACGTAAAAAACTGATGATATGAGATGAAAAATTGGCATGTGATTTTTTTTCTCAGAAACATTGCTTACTATGCTTCTTAGCGAGAATCTAAGTAAGTAAAGTATATAACATAGATTTAGGGATGGGATGGGACCTGTACAAAGATTAACTTTAGACTTGATTGGAATGCTCTGATTAGAAGACAAAGAGTTTTCTCATAACATATGCGACTCGAAAACAAGTAGCGCCACATATACAGACCCACCCACATTATCATTAGTTACCTATCTGTATTGTATTGCAAGATGAACAAACGAAATCTAAGACTATGAGAAACCAGAAGCCATCATCTGTCATGCTGTAAAAGATACAATCTGAAATGTCAAACTCAAAAGCGGTAAGGGCAACAGGACCTTAAATAGGTAGGTAAACTTACCAACGCATTAACAACTATGCAGGAAACTACACTATAAAAATCTTTTTCCGATGGTGGGATGCTATTCGAAATTACACCGTGTACATGTACACATGAAATCTCAAATTCGTTCCCGAATTCCAATTACGAGGGCAGGAGCAGTTCAAAGCTTTTCTAATATGCGCCCAAGCCGAAATATTACATGTGTTTCAATAGCTGCAGTTATATGAAGGAGATCAGCGGGCTTTCTCTGTAATTATCTACGTGAGTACCGTAGAGAAGAATAGTGCTGGCAACGTGTACACGAAAACGCGTGTACACGAATGAAAAACGTGTTTTGGTACATCGTGTTGGGTGAAAAACGACACAAA
>JAQIXX010007304.1:0-11029 GCA_034700605.1 Willowsia nigromaculata | reverse complement strand
ATCATTAGTTCGTCGGCTTATCGTTTTCAATAGTATCCGATAGTTGCTTCCATGGGTCGGTTACCCTTCTAGTTATTCATAGGTGTTAACATGCCACTGAAAATCTGCTCTGTGATCAGATGAATGTGGTCATAAAGTCACGTAATGAACATGTTTATAGGTGAGCTTTTCCTGAATAAGCAAATGTCATCCAGTATTACTTAACAATATATTCTAGTTTCTGGCAAACCCAAAACTTTCACCATTCTCTAAACTACTAATTTTGTACCCATAAGTGCATACGTGCTCGGGATAAAACTAGATAAAAATACTTAATGTGAAGAACAAGCGTAACAAATGTATTTGAGCGTTTGAGCAGACAAATGTGGTGCTCTACCTTGTAGTTGTTCTAGCTCCATGATATCTATTCATTTTATCTCTAGTAAGGCATATTAGAACTAGAAACAAGTATATTGTCGCACATTGCCCTGATGAAGAAGACAGTAGTCTTCCAAAGCTTGGCATAATTAAGATATTTGCACAACAATTCCGTGTAACATCACCTTAGAAAGTAGTAAAGTTTATTTGAACAAAATAAGAAGCAAGCACCACAAATAATGTACACATTCTGTAATATTATTAAATTTTTTACACAAAGTGTTCTAAATTCACGTTTGACTGCTTATAACGCAGACTTCAATAAAACCTTAGCGGTGGTTTTACTTACGACAGCCCACAGCTCTACTGGTTAACTCGAAAGCCAACCTGATGATTCATATGTAAGTTTTGTAGTTTAGAAAATCAGCGATATTGATTGAAAGCCACTTCTCTGCAAGAACCTTGAGGGGTAAAATTATTTACTTGATTATTTTTATGCAAATGAATCCCACGACTCATTGGGAAAAAGTATACTTTCGTAGATTATTTAAAATATTCTATCATAGGACAGTAGATTTCTAGAGTTATCAAACGCAAGTAAACGAGTCATTAGCAAAGATTAATTACGTCATCATCTTCCTATAATTTACATTAACATTCAGATAGCTCATCGGTTGATTAAAATACATAATTTGAATAGAGTCAAAGTGCGTAGTAGGATGTCTAAATTTAGAAAATTATTTGCAAATCTACGCAAGGTAGACTTTCCCGCATCAAAGTAGATAAATAGAAATAGACTTTTAACTAGTACCTAACACGTTAATATGTATTTGCCGATTACGGATTTCCTACAATAGCTGATTAACCAAATGAGTTCCTCAACAGTCCTCAGATTGAACCTTTATCTAAATTTCAGAAAGTAACAACCTTTTAATATCACCTTGGCTTTCTCCGTACTCCCGTGTTTTTGAGAAAAACTTCCATTGGCATATTCGAGAAACGAGAATTGGAGATTATGCAAAAATAAAATGACATAATGAAATCGTAGCAATTACAATCTAAATTAAAACTTTGTACATTGTTCATCATAAAAATAATGCTTCAATAAATAAACGTTGGTAACGTGGATGTTTAAAAAGTGTTTAGGGAACGAAAGTTTTTCAGAACCTATGATTTATTAAGTCAGCAAGATATAATCATTTACTAGTAGTCAAATAAAAAGGAATGATAAGTTTCGTATGATACATTCCTTTTAAGAACTTCCATATATCTTAAGTTTTCTTGCGTTATACATAAGACATGGTAAATGCAGTGAAGTCGTCCCACGCTTTCCTTTTCTGAAACTGGGAAAGTATTCTTAATATTTCGTGAGCCATCATCCGTCACCAACATACGAAAAAGGGAGATACGGATTAGTTTGATGCACAGTCGGAGAAAGTGAGAAGCAGGAGTTGGATGCACATTCAAGCTTCCGGACATGTATCTAGATTTATATTTTTGCATCCGAACCTACGATAAAATGGGATACATTTTACCCCACAAATCTTGAAGACGTAAAATAACTTAACATTCTAACATAATAGCTAGAAAAATTACAAATTGATTAGAATATGTTTGAGTTTGAAATATAAAATTAAATTTTAGAAAGTTTCAAGTAGCCCCAAAAAATCGTCTAACTACTGAGAATTAAGTACATAGGGAAGTTTCTATTTAAAAAGCTTCACAATGGGGATTCAAGGAGTCGACGATATTCAGATGGAGACTGATAATTCTACGGCTGACTATGTTTCTCAAATTGTGGCGGATGGACTTACTAACGGCTGGGAGAATATATCGTTAAGTTTAGAAAGCTGGCAACTTTCTCGATTGGAAGTTCTGGGAAATACATCAAGTGGACTGGAGTGTTTATTAAATAGCTGGCTGACCCCTACTTCAAAAGAAGGTGAGAGTCACTTACAAAAGTGAAAGTAGTTATTTTTGATATGGAAAGTGAAAATTTGGAAACGATAATATTATAGAAACCCGAACTGAATATTGTATATATTGCTTATTGTAATACCTGATGTACTCTATCATGCGTGTTATCAGATACGTACTGTGAGACAAGCTGGGATAATTATAACTGCTGGCCGCCAACTGAACCAGGTACTAATTTGACGGTTAGCTGCACCCAAGCTTTTAGTGAAGCTTACCCGCATTTTGCAGCTGACTTGACAGGTAAGAATTTCAATATTTTGGGGGAATTTGAGAAACAATAACTAGGAAAAAAGTACATCTGTATACCATCAAGGAAGTAAGTGAAAGGTAAAATTTGTAATTCTAAAGGAAATGCAACAAGAGTTTGTCTTGAGAATGGAACATGGTTATGGGGCGATTGGACCAACTACACAGAATGTGCAGACTCGTATGAAGCCTTTGTCACAAAGCTTGTAAGATCCTTGCTACGGTTTTGAAAAGATCTCACTCCTTCCTATGATTTTGGAATCAATTCCTCTGAGATGTATTTTTTGTGTGCAGGAACAACAAGAAGAAGAACGAAATCTTACAAGGAATGTCCGATACGTTTTGTTCATTTGCTCTCTTTTCTCAGTAATATTTTTAACGATTGGGTTGGCGATTTTCTTCCACTTCAGGTAATTTTTATAAGCAATGATCAGCACTTATTACATTTCACTATAACTTAGACGAGATTGCTAGGAAATTTGTTTCATGGTGTTCAAATCTAATCAATAATTCATTTTGTAGATGATGTTTGCAATGCGACCGTGTTACCATCCACGTTCATCTAATGGTCGCTTTAACTTTGCGTCATCTTCTAATAATTTTTATAACCGAGCCATTTATCTTCAAGCGGGGATTCAACTACAGAAGTGTGGTAAGTGTGGCATAATGTTAATTAATTTCATTTTGGACACTTTTCTCCAACATAATTTTATCCGCAAAAAATTTGAAATGCTGGGGTAATATGACATGTAACATGAACACTATAAGGGGAATAATAAATTCCATATATTTACATTACGTTCCATATATTGTAGGACCTTTTGTGCAAAACTGTTCTCACTGTTTATCTTTATTCAATCGGAGCATCTGTTAACTGGATGTTTATTCAAGGGGTCTATATAAATGGCAAAGTGACAACCAACATATTCCGAGGAAAAGCGCCCTTCAAATATTACTACTTTTTTGGATGGAGTGAGTTTATCACAACCAAGTTAATGCATTATAAACTCTCTTAAAGAAACACTAAAATTGGATTTTTTATACTATTTTAGTTTTCCCCACATTTTTTCTCCTGATTTACATAATTGTAATGGAGTTTAGCGACCCCAAACAGTGCTATGATGGGTACAGTGAGATGTGGCAAATTTGGATAGTTTATGCTCCAATGATCACAGCAGTCGTTGTATGTACTTTGATGTGTCTAAATCTAAATTGAGTCTAAAAATGAAAGCAATTCATTGAGGTAAAATATAATCTATTTTTATTTCTAGATCAACTTTTTCTTTCTACTCAACATTCTGAGAGTTCTCTTAACAAAAGCCCATGTCAATAGAACGCGTGGTTTATCGGATCGCCACAATTACTGGTAAATAAACAGCTACGCACACAATTATTCCAAAAAACCCTCAAAGTAGAAATTCACAATAAACCATAGTAACTATTTGTATTGAAACAGGAGAGCTGCAAAAGCAACATTGTTTCTGATGCCGTTGCTCGGGGTCACGAACTTATTCTTTGTTTACAATCCAGGCGGGGTATATCACAAATGGTATATTCTTCTCAACTCATTCTTTGGATCTAGTCAGGTATTATATTTCACCTGAACTGTTTTAAAAGTTGGGTTTGGTATTTCAAGAATTTTCGTTTATTTTTAAGGGAGCTTTTGTCGCCATAGTCTACTGTTATATGAGCAAGGACGTACGTGAAGCATTTCGTCGGGCTTTTCGTCGCTTTATGACAAGGCGTGAAGCATATCGTTCATGTGCTGTTAGTAGAAATGCTCGGAGTAGTAACGGCGGGAGACCAAAAATTAATATAAGAATCAATCCAAATTTAAATTCCTCAAATCTTTCGAATCAACAAACCGATCAAAACCAAGAATTGCAGGAGCCACAGGCAGGAAGCAGTGGGATGAATAGAAGCTCTAGGCTGTCTGCGAGCACTTCTCAAAATGCTGTTGTTCGGGATATTAAATATTTGAACACTCCAAAATCACGATCACCGTCCTCTCTACGGTCATCAATGACATCTTTGGGCAGCAGCATTCATCGGAGCAGAAATGAACTGAATTCTAGCAATGAAAATATTCAGAGTTCTTGTCCAAGTGAGAATGCAATTTCTCTTGGTGTCGATGTTGTCAGATGGGTGAAAGTACGAGTGGAGGTGACAGAAGTGGGAAGAAATCAATTTTCTACAGCGTCCATTCCTATGGATGATGTGTCACCATCTTCTTGCCAAGGCAGTCTTTTAAGGCCTGATTCTATTATGCCATTTACCACAACATCAGTTTAATTAGGTTTCATTTTAAAATTTTCTGAGAGGTATGATTAAAAAACAAGAAAATAGTATTAAAAGCTGGCTTTGAAATCGTAAAATAGCGTATGCTGTATTTAGTTGTTTGTCCACTTAACTTATAAGATCAGCACTTTTGGAGGTTTATCTGTACAGAAGTAGTTTAAAATAAAAATCCTTTTTAAAAACAATTGCTAGACAAACAATTGCAATTGTATAAACTTAGAATATACAAAATATATATGACTGAATAATTAAAACTATGTAAAAGCATGAAAATCTTTTCTTAAATATAAATATTATAAATTAATATATGACATACGTGCACTGATTGAAGTTGGTAATTAATGATTGTAGATGCTTGGTAAGTTCTACAGTCGTCCACAACCGCATGAAAAGTACTAATTTGTTTGAAAACTTCACCTAGAAATTATCTATTAACATAAGACTTTTGATGTAACAGTATATCTATAATACAAAGCTAATAAAAGATTTTCTTTTTTAGGAACCTTGGGATTCTTGTGAGCTTAATTAATAATCTACTCATTATACATACTATAAGGCCTAGATAACAGAATGGGCTGCACGTGCATTTAGTAAAGCCACTTTTCATATATTAATATAACTGATTTAGCAAAATTTAAACGAATTCCATTACCTATCATACTTTGTTACATTTTTGCATGCATTCAATTTTCTATTGACTTTGTGCAAGGGTGAGTAACTGCTACTCAATTTGATATTTAGCACATTCAACATTCTTATTGCGAATTACTCAAAAGATGTTGAATAGATGGGTTGTGTAGCAACATGACAAAGTACTAATGGCTCATATATTTTAGACGCTGTTCGCATGACACTCACAATCATGCCTGTCTGTAAAGTATATAGTGTTAAATACTGCTACTGCGTGGGTTATAGAATATCTTGCGTTCAGTAATGATATTTACAAAGAGTTTTTGCTACGGCAAAGTTTCGATGGGGTAAATAGGAATATTGTGTGGGTGGGGGCCCAAAATGCACCTTAAAATCCTATTCAAGTTTTATATCACCTTGAAAGCATCTGAGTGTTAACATTTGTGTGGGAAAAATAACCACTTCCTGGTGTTATAGTAGTCTTTCCCAATCCAGTTGATTGGCAACTTGGAATGACTATCATGTATTCTGATTCACTACAGAAGAGGAAAAACGCCACGAGATATAATCAAAACCAGGGTCACTCTTGCCTTATTTGAATATGGCTTGAGTTGAAAACTCTCCATGTAGATCAGCTTCTTTGATTTCATGCATATGAAATACCTTTCACTTTAATATTGTTTCGTTGAAACTTTCTATGCAAGTCTTCATTTCGTTGCGTATTGGGGTAAAGTGAAAACCCAAATGTACCTGGAAAACTTTTACTCATATTTTCCTCCAACTCCGTAAGACAAATTTACTTCAAAATAGATTTGACATAAATGCTGTTCTATTGTGCACCACTTTATTTCATTATTATTTCTTTTCATTATTAATGCTAAAACATGTATTAATTCAGCCAATCGTAAGATGAATATGCCATGAGTTATCTCTGTCCATTTGTCCATCATATTGCAATTTTACATAATTTATGCTCACTTTATATACGTTATACCATCATTTACAGGATTCGTACTTTGTAAGTGGCAAGGTTTTTGTTTTATTTCACAAATTGAGCAAAATTTACGTATGCTTTGAAACCCAATTTACTTTTCACATTAAAAAGACGAAATCTTGATCCTTCTTTTCTTACTGTGGTTCATAAAGCAATGACGTCGGTAGGGAAAGAATACGTTATGGGCTTACCAGAATTTTAATACTACAAATAAAAGGGCATTAAAATATGCATGTAAGATTAGGATCCTGTTCTTAACTACAAAATATATCTGATACTCCTTTTAGTTTTGTATACAAAACGTAAATTTACGTAGGCATGTTCATATAATAAGTTTATTTTGCGAGTAGCACATAAGAAACAACCGAATTGAAATGGCGTCCTTCAAATGAAATTGAGTAGGAATGAAGCTAAAATACTCAATCAAAACTGGCAAAGACTGGATTTAGTGGGTCACTTCCCCTAATGCAAATAAATAAGGTCATCATGACAAAAAATATGTATTTTTCTCACAAGTATATCTACCTTGCGGAGGCACCAACCGTTTGGCAAGATTAAAACACGACTATAAAATTCAATGCACTGAATTTTATTATTTCATCTGTAAGTTAAGCATGTAAGATAATTATTACTTCATTAACATTTTAAAAGGATTCAAATGGCTATAGGACGAAAGGAAGTCAAGCTAATCAGTTCGTATGCCATGAAATTCAATAAAAACGAATATTAATGGAAAACGCTTTTATACAAGTGTTCATACAATCAAAGAATGTACGCAACTAAAATCGTTGATAATATGATCTGACGAACTCCCACCCACAAGATAGGTTAACTTGTCAGTATACTATATGACGTAATCTTGGAAACCTGAGATTCTTTGTATTTCTATAATATATCAAACTTCCGTTCATTTTCAAAAACGCTCGAAATCTATAAAAACAATATCTACTTTTATGTAAATACTATGCGCCAATCAAAGTGATATTTGTGAAAGAACTTGATCCATGGTCAAAGGGTACAAACTTCAAATTTCAATGTGATATGGTGCACATCATTAAAGAAGCATCTTAGGTTGAATTTTCTAATGTTTATTGTACCAAGAACTAGCAACTTTTTACAGATCGGAGAAATATTGCTGAAAATGTTGTTTTAACACTTCACAGAAAATAGACGAATAGTCCTTGAAATACTGATGGACCAAAAACTTCTTCCATATTTCAACATGGCAGTGTTGTATTTTCAGTCAGATAGAGCAAGAATTATGGCTCATGACCTAATAGTTATTATTATTGATTCCAATTCACGACAAAGCCCTTCATTTTTCATATGAAAGCAGTTATGGTATTCAGAGTCAAATTATATAATTGTAAATATGCAGCTCAATTTTACACTAGTTATGGTTGTTCACAATAAAATTCATAATTCATCAGCTTATGGCTTTTACGGAAATTCACGTTTAATTTACTGTAAAAATTTCTTGACTATTCTGGCCAAATGGAATGGAATTCTTTATCTTGTCATTAACTTTAGCCACCAGTTACGTAGGTATGACTTTAATACATTTGATTTTGATACTGTGGAGAGCCGAGACTTGAGGAGTTGAATGTTGTTTCCGTTGCAAGTAATTCTCATTTTGGTATGCAAATATGATGAAACTCAAATCTTTTTTTAACTGAGTGTTTTTATTCTCCCAATCTAAAGCAAATGAAGTTAGGAAAATAAAAGTAGATTTGCAGAGGTATTCGAAAATCACAGTATAAGTTTTTGAATGAGTTTTATGAATTTTACGCTTATGAATGTGGCGTCTCACTTTCTTTTAATATTAGATATAATGTATATTAGATAAAATGCTTGCATATAGTATAAAATGCTTACCACGGATGCAAATTAATTCTTGAACTTAACTTTGGGATACAAAAAAACTTACAATTAAATGTGATTTGCAATTTACTTCTTTTAAAATGCAGACAACTTTTTATTAAACTAAAGCTACTACAATGCAAAAATTGTATTATATTTGTGTATTCGTCTTTATACTGGTTTATGAGTTGAACTTTTGGGATGGCATACTCCTCCATACTCTAAAAGAGTCTTGAGTGAAGGAAAGAAAGAAAAAGGTTGTAATTTTTTAAGAGGCATGTCTCCTGTAAACCATTCTGGTACGTGACTCTGAATTAACTTATAGCATTTGGTATGGTATTTACAATACTTTAAGGGAGTACATTATTCATACCTTCCCTTACATAACAGTTTTAATTTAATTACATAAGTCAGCAAAATTATTGTATAAGTCATGACCACATTCTTTATTTTTCTTTGGTTTAAAAGCAAGTTATCAAGTCAAGGAGAAAGTGTGGAAGTGGTTCTGACTGCCATTGTATTAATCCTGTTATAAATGACGTTCGTAACCTATACAATTTCTAAAATCCTTAAGTATAACAAAAATATGTGTTTAAAATCCAGTTAGCATAAAAATCCACACAGGATGCCGCCTGTTGTCGATTCTAACGACTTTTCTGACATTTCAATGACATTGCATTAATTCCAGAGAGTATCATTTTGACACTTCATAAATATCAGAGGGAAAAAACAGGACAGTAATTGACATTCATGTGAATAAGCTTTTTACAGGTTTCATCTAACCTTTTGAACAACAACGCAAGTATTCAAAAAATAAATAAGCAAATCCTAAAGCTTGCTGAACATAATTTGATTTTTAAGCATAAATGCAAAGTCGTATTCAAAAAAGCTTAAACATGCTTTTAACAACTGGGATATGCCAAACCATACTGCAGAAAAGTTCAAAATCAAGCCTTTCACTATATCGAATCGCGTATATGCATAAAATCATGAACTTGGAACACGTTAATTGATGTGACCCCATAGTTAATCAACCTTGCTTCGCGTTTAGTAAAAAATGTGTAAAAATAACATTTAAGCAACAAAACTACCCAACTACGATAACAAGACCGTTGGTACCTCCTTAATGCTAGAAATTAAATAGTTGTGTACGTGTACTAATTGTCGACAGGCAAATATACCTCAAATCGCCTGTGAACGTTGTAGGAAGGAGGCCGACAAAAATGTCATACGGATATAACAAATCTGATGATATTAGAATAACATTGTAAAATGAGTCATAGACAGGGGAAAAATATTACCACAATTTTCAATTTGTGTAATGTATCCATACATATTCCTCATAGTGAATAACAAGACAATTGCTACTATTTAGTAAATAAATTAATAACTCTGTTTTTCTCTAAAATCTTCAATGAAAATGTCAAAAAACTGTAACCGTAATTTTCACAATATCTAGTAAAATAACTAAACATTCATGTTCTTCGGATGTGGCCCCTCGTTAGTAGAAACTGTTTCTAGCAAAAGTTTTTTTACATTAAGAGATTTCTATTACACACTAAAAGTAGATCAACTGTATTACTTCAGTTAAAGTTCGTTAGTTTATGCCGCAACGCATATGCTTTATTTGATTAAGTTTGCGTCCAGTTTTATGAAAACGAATTTTTGTATTAATTGAATTATATTGTCGCGAATTGGAACACGACGTATAATGATTCACGTGGAAACTAAATTGCTCCATTATGCATGAATATGGTGATAACTGATTGTAGAAATACACACCCCGTGTGACCAATAAAGTCTAATACAAATATTTTCGAGCAAACGTATCAATTATAAATGTATGATCAAGAAACGTGAAAACACCGGCAACTTTACCTTGTTTTGGAGCCCATCTTGTAGCGCGTGGCAAATTAGACACTAAACTTGGCCACGCTTATCACTCCGAAATGAAATTTGCACTATATTTTACGGATTATCTACTCGTGTCTGCTCACAGTGTTCGTTAACAAGTACTACAAGTCTTTTTCCCAGGCTGATATTCTGACGTGGACATGGCAAACATGTGTATGTTTTTGTGTAGAAAGTTGCACTAATTGATGTTAGTAACTTTTATTTGCTGAAACTGCAATATATAAAGCGTATGATGGTCACAAGAGCCGCCAACAGTTTTGATAGACACACCTTTGAACGAACGTAAACAAGTATGTCGGTGGTAATATTTTATAATTCGCCAAGTCGCATTTAACTTGATAAGTAAATGAATTATATCAAATCCAATGCTTTCCGGGAAAGCACTCATTACATAAGTCGATTTTTCCAAAGCTTGATAAAAATTTTGGGTTTCATACTAGCAACCTGCTACAAACCTAAAAAGTACAAGATGAAAAAATCTCAAATTGAAATTGGATCTTGTGTTACAAAGTGCTACAAGACGTTTTGTTTTGCCCCAAAATCTCCACTAGAATGGGATTACGAACGTGAGACATATTACTCCCAAAGGAATCTATTGCAGGCTCAAAAGTACTGGCCTTGGAAGTTTAGCTTCTTCGTAATCATGAGTGGAGTCGGTGTTACCTCATTAGGATTCAGTTTGTTGTTTGCATCACACTTTGAAACAAAAAGTGTTGTTCTTGCAGCAACTTTTTTCCCAGTTGGATGTTACAT
>JAQIXX010007303.1:0-11030 GCA_034700605.1 Willowsia nigromaculata | reverse complement strand
ATATTAAATTTTTTATTTTAAGCTTTGCAGCAAGATATTTTTGAAAACGTGGGTTTTAATTTTTAAATTATGTTTATTATAACTTCAGGCTGTTACTGCTGCTGCTGAAGGAAAAACACTAGCAAAATGTAATTCAAAAATCACTTTGAAGGAATTAAAAAGGTTCAACGAGGAATGTAAGCCAAAACCAGACAAAGAAAATGAAGAGAAAAATGATAGAAAAGATCAAAGATATTGGGCCTCAGAAACGGTAATAAAATAAATCGAATCGCAGTAGCTGAATTTCTACTCTATCTGTCCGCCTTTTTTTAGAAAAATTAACTTTTGTCCAAAAATGGCTGTTTTTGATAGTTTTTAACGGTATCTCAAAAATTTAAATTTTGGCGGAGTTGGTACTACGACTTTTGAAAAATTCATGGTCGATTTGTATATACTCGACCTTTGAACCTTCCATTTCAAAACTTTCAAATGTTCTAAAAAATGAGGAAAATAATTCCTAGTCCGTCGCGGAATGGCATTTATGTGTGCAGTATTTGCTATTTTGGTACGATATTTTAGCAAGTACTATTTTGAATATACCTACTACATTATTTAATCCAAAAAACTTCCTTTTAACAACTTCACGAAGTTATAGCTGCTGGCGAAGGAAAAAAGCTGGCAAACTGTAATTCAGAAAGTAATTTACACTACTTTAAAAGGATCCTCAAAGAATGCAAGCCAAAACCTAACAAAACAAAAGGAAGGGGAAATGCTGGAAAGAAGAAAATGTCTGGGTCAGAAGAAACGGTAATATATGTATTAAACTTACCCATACCGAAAAGTGCCAGATGACTTCGGATTAAAGGACATAGAGAATAATAAAAAATGTCATTTGATGCTCTGAATACACATTGCTGACCCCAGGAAGTAGTTATTTTTATAGCTTGAACATTTGGGCTCACTAAAATGAGCCAAAGAACACTACCAAATTATCTGCCACTTGGCAATTTTTTGTTTTTCTGATATGCCAACCACAAATTAAAAGTTCGTTTTAATTGCATTATAGTGTGCGTATGCATGTGAATGGAAGATACAAGGCATCGTAAGTGGTTCCATACTTCAATAGTTTATTATAAGTCATTTATTTTAATTAGTCTTTTAATCCTCAACTTCAGTTAGATCAGTCTGGTGCATTGAATCAACCAGGTTTCAAAGAATATACAAGCAGGGCTTACCTAGAAGAGGTGCAAGAGTTTGTAACTGGCAAATTGATAGATTGCGTTGAAAAACAAGATAAGTGCTGCACATTATGGTGTTAGGCTACATAAAAAGTATGCATAATAATTTCTACATTTGAATTTCCAGCGTCGTCATTCTCTATGGACAATGAATGTGCGGGCTACACGAAATTCAAAGGGTACAAATACAATGTTCGCAAAGATGTAATTTAAAATTAGCATTTATAACATTGCTACTAATAGGTTAGTATTATAATATTTATAAGCATTGAAGGAGATGAAAACTCCTTGAATATATTCTATTTGCTGACTTTGCCAGCCACCGGAATCTAAGGGAAAGAAAAGTGTTCCTGTTACTACCCATTCGTCTAGAGTCGTCGGAGGAAGAGGTAGACGAAGAGTAAGAGTAGTTAATTTCTATTTTTGATTTGTGTGTATCCTTTGTATATCAAAATTATAGTTACATTCGCAAGACATATCAATCAATTTTAGTTGTTGCTTTTAAATAAAATAAAAGGAAGACCTAATACAATTACAATAAATTAAATGCAGTGTTGTTTGTCGCAGGTTGTGTTATTATTTTTTAGATAACTTTAAAACATATTCTGTGTATAACAAACGTATCGGTATTTCATTCAGAATGATCAATAAAACTTGGAATATTCATCGTCATGAAAATCAAGTTTTAATTTTTAAAAAAGTCTAATTGCGTTCCATCAGCTTGCCCCGACAATTGCATTTATGGAATATCTGTTCCGAAACTTTATACCTACCAATTCTAATTTGACCGAATATAATGCAAATTTATTTGCATACCCCTCCAGAGACTTATGCGTTGTAAATTAATACTATTTTTGAGATTTGCTTGATCGCATTTACTGGACTACTTATTAGAGAAACAGTGAGAATAGATGCTAGAAATATTTATATCGAGAACGCAGGTGGTATGCTAATCGTGACAGTAAATTCAGAGTACAGTTTTTGGAAAATGTTGAACGAGCACTTCTATCGCTTCATGTTATACTTTGTCAAATTCAGCCAGAATAAAAACTCAATATGTATCAGTCACGCAATGATGATCCACACAAGATAGCGGTATAAAGGGGTTAAATGATCGAATGGTATCTAAGGTCAAAATTTGTCACTCGATCCCATAATTTTATTTACAGTAATAGCTGCCGTCTGCTCATAAGTTAGTTTATTTTTTAATCAACAATGAGAATCCAAAATGAAAATCGAAACAGTGGTGCTTCAAAATATTATGTTATTTTTTTGTGTAACATTTCCAATAGTTTTGGTGAGAGGATTCCACTAGTGTTCTTATTAATTTAATAAATTCAATTTCTTAACCTATAAACCCTATAATCGTTTAGGAAATTTCAGCTTCACATGGCAAGAGTAAGTGGATAGAAAAGATGAAGACATGTGGGGATGGAGAGATTAACGTGGACGAGGCATTTAAGGGCAAGGAGGAATGTAAAGCAGCACCAAACAAAGATGATGCAGAGAAAAAAGCTAGTGAAGGACAAACGAGGCAATCGGCCAGAGATGTGGTAATGTATTTATTATAATAACCTTATCATGTAAAAAGTAAGTTTTGTAAGTTAAAAAATTATGCACAATATGCATTTTATATTTATAAAACGTAATCGAAAAACTTGTAATTTGTTTTAATGCAACGTTAGTGTGTATTTGTATGCCAATGGAAGATACAAGGCGTTGTAAGTAGCTCCGTTCCAAAATACATTAAAGACAGCCTTTGTGTCACCACTTATCAGCTTCTTTATTTTTAGTTGGATGAATCCGGTGATTTCAATGAGTCAGGATGCACGGAATATGTGAATAAGGTTTACCCGGAGGAGTTCCGAAAAAATGCAGTTGCTAAAATGAAAAAGTGTGCTGACAAGAACTGTAAGTAATTAAGCGATTACATTTTGTGATATTCGTTATCTAGAATGTATGCATGCAACAACTTATAAGTAGGTATATGGAAATTTTAAGCACACTCTTTCTCTTTGGACAACAAATGTGCTGGTTACCACAAATTTAGGAGGTGTGTATACGATGTACGCATAAAGGTAATCAAAGATACATTTCTCTAATTATAATGCATATTACACGGTATTTAAAAACACAGAAGAAGATAGTAGCCGGAAAATAACGTTATATTTCATTGGCAGGTTTGCAAAATAAAATTCAGTGGTAAAGGGAAACAGAAGAAACTTCCTCCACATTTGGCTGATGAAGACGGGGAAGACGAAGAATAAACTTGTTGTGTCGATTGTCTTATTTTAGTCAAGTGACAGTGGTGGAAATTGACTATTATTGAGGTGATATTTGACATGATGTATTTTTTCATCTCAAAATAGTTATTTAATTGAATTATAAAGCATGTAAATAAATAAATAAATATTACCAAAAAACCAGAACAAAGATAAACCTCATTATTTATTTCTGCTAATTTGTCGGTGTCTATACTTACAGTTGTTTAAGTGTCTATGCATCATGTAAAAATTTCTATAAAATGAAGTAGGATAACGGTACATTTCCTCTTCTAACATTCAACCACCTCATAATAATCTCAAGCCCAAAAGCAAACAAGCTTAATATTTCACCAACCCAAATTATGTAAAATGTACCCATCAAATTTTCCATCTTCAAAGTGCTTGTCTCCTTAACTGTATTTTCTACCGTATTTGGGTCCATCCATTCTAATCTCTCCTTCTGCAAGTACACGTTGTCCATACTTCTCCACTTCTGTGTCAATCCCATGTTCACAGACCAACGAATCACCCAATTGAATTCTTCTTGATAAATAGCTCCTTTCCGAAACATTAAAGTGAGCACTAAGAAACTTGTGACATCTTCAGAAGTTTTAAAAGGCGCTTTTCCTGACTTTGAGCTGAAATTACGGTGATTTAGGTAATCAGAATATGAGCTCCAAGCTATACAAGTTTGATGACTTTCAGTCTTCACGACTGCACCGAAACATTTTACGGGATCCTCCTCGAGTCTCAAACGACGAAATATTGTTTGAAATATGGGGTTCTTGGAAGTACTCAATAATAAATGTGCAGCTCCACGACTATAATAAAGCGTTGCTTGATAATGCGAGGATGCTGCCAACTCCTCAAATGTCTTTGGGGGCTCTTCAAAAACTGGAAATGCCAAAAATGTAACTAACTTTGAGCGGTACGCGTTTCCTATAACCAAAACTACGAAAAGCCAGGCTGCTGAGAAAACACGAACTGGAGATGATGCCCCTGGACATTTTCCATTTTGCTCTAAAACTGAGCGAAATAAATAATTCGCAGTTTTGAATAAGTTTGAACAATCAAAAAATGAAGAGTTGTTCGTGTTCATGAGAATTTGACATATAATTAGTGAGATGAATCCTGACACCAAAGTCATTAGCCAGGAATGTAGCGATAGAGGTCTATAAATTGATTTCCAGGAATAGTGAGGCCGACCCACTCCAGTAACAAAAGATAGCCATTCATATCCCACAGGTGAGGCAAAATCGACCACATCATTTCGTAACTGTATCTGTGCAGCAATTTGACCAATGTCGGCTTCCCCACTTAAAATATCTGCAACTGCACCAATCCAAGTACCGTTAGGAAATTTGTATCCAGTACCACCTCCGACTGATGAGGGGAAAAAGGTGGCTGTAAAATTGTATCTGTTCATTAAGTGTTTAAACATGTAGAATACGTAGCCACGTACTAGTTTCCATTCATTTGGAGACACTTGTCGTATTTCAGACACTGCTTTCACTGATGTTGGATGGGATACCCTAAAGGTCTTTTTATTGAAGTTATTGAAGTATCCTGGAAAAGTAGGTTTTGACACTGAAACAATTACAGGATCACCATTTTTGCAGATCTCACATATACTATAAAATAAGACGGTGCCATTTTCAGCGAATTTAAGAATCAGGTTATTCCTGGTGTTTTTAGATATTACACGATGATTATTGGCTAGCAATGTGTAAAATATGAAGTAGTCTCTGTTCTTGCGAATTAACCGATTGTCTAGCTTTTTTATAAACTGATCTAGTTCATTTACATAAGATGTTACAAATGGAATAAATATCACCTCACAACTTTCACGAAACTTTGGAATAGTTAATTTGTAATGTTCAAAATCTTCCCTGCTTGTACCATTCTTAAAACGTAATACATATTGGTCGTATCCACTTTCAAGCATGGAAGGAAAACAACTAAATTTATTACACTTGTACAAATACTTATTAATTTCAGAATGTTCTGTCAAAATGAAAACTTTGCTGCAGTCTTGTAAATTATTGGTGACTATAACGAAAGACAAGGTAGATGCAACAAAGTCGGTTGTCCCCATTTAGGCTGGTTGATCTTGAAACTAGTGCAAAGATATTTTCATAACATTATGCTGTGGATTGATACAATGAGACAGACTTTAGCTTTTTAAAACCAAAAATATGGATTTCATGCTATGTTTCGGGAATTTAAATTCACAAATTAATATGATGCAAATGATTTGGTAATGCATGCGATATTAAATCTACTTTTTAATATTCATTACTGATTCAGACGTGCCAAGAGTAGTATGAAAGATGTTTCATTAGTTTAATGAAAGCAATATCAAGGAAAACGCCGCATAAATCTATGTCATGTTCACTGTCAATACTCATTGTCATATCCTTTGAATGGTTGCGTGTATGGTTATAAATTCTAGTTTTTGACAGTTCTGTTGGCATACGTGACAGCATGAGTCAATTTCGTTTATGCATTAAAAAATTGCATCATGAAAAATAAATGACTATCCATGTTGCATTGAGTATTGCCGGTGTGTAGTGCGTTAATGAAACTAAAAAGGTTTAGTTTTGATTAATGCTTGGGATTGTCAAATGAACTGGATTATATAGTGTGGCAATGAACAATAAGCTATCTTTTTTCTACTGCAAGTTATACATACATACAGCATTCAGTTTATATTACAACCTAGTACTTTCATGGATGACAAAATTTAAAATAAACGATGGAAGTATTGAGTTATTTTTAACTTGCCATTCAAAAGATAAATGATATTTGTTTTGTGAAAATTTCCAATTACAAAATTGTGACATGTTATAGAAGCATTTTATTTCTTTTGTGCTTTAAAGCAAAGCTGTGTGATTAATACTTGAATTATGTCACGTTTGACAATCCAACTTAATTGTTATGATTTATTACATCAGTTTCTTTATGAATTAAAACTAATACATAACCTGACACTTCCTTTCTGGCAGAGCTAGAATTCATTTTCAAAGTTTTTTTTGGGTCTCGGGTCGGTTTTGATGCACTTGAAAACTTTTGGTTGTATTTGATTTTTCCTCCGTGCCTTTTGCGTTGTAATGGAACTCAAAAGCGAATGGTCTTCAAATCTGAAGTGACTTGATAGTATAATAAAATCCTTATTTGCTGCAAATATTTGTGAATACGTGGTTATATATTCGTATGTTTACTTTTTGTTACGCATGAAATTTTTAACAAGAAAACTTTACACCTATTATTAAGATACTTTATTATTAACATACATTTTCCGGTCTCACGAACTTATGTCATCTGTTTTCGATCACATTGTTATATTTTCAAGCAAAAATTATTAAAATATATATTCAACCATAATTAACTAACTTTGTTTACAGAGATCATTCAGTTGATTTGAGTACAAGACATGTCAATCTAGTGTATGCATGACAATAATTTAGGAAACTGTATGCGCAAACAAAAATGATTAGATTAGTAGGGAGTGTCTCTGGCATATTTCAGTTAGCTTTTATTGAAAACTAGACAACAAAACTACAATATAAAACCAAGGATGATCTACGCGCGTGTTTGACTACATCAAAATGCTGGAGACATAGATGAAACAAGTGACAAACTGTAAATAACCTGCTCTCACCTCTTGTATGTATTGAGTGAATAATCCAGCTTCATTTTTCTAATTGCCTTGGCTTCATCTGAATATTTGCAGCTTTGTCGTATTTCAGAAACACTTGGTCTGTTTATAAAACTATCTTTTCCATTCTTACATCTTACCAATATGCATTATTTCAACGTTAATTTCCTATTACGTGTTCAAACTCGAATCTGCAGATTAGTGTACAAACCAATTGTGCCATTTGCAAGGGATTTTACATCAAATCATGCATTTGTTATTCAAAAACAAAAACATTTCCTGAGGTATCTTATAACAGCTGAAGTATTACACTTTTTATTCTGATCTCTCCAAGCAATTTTCCATATTAAAAGGGTGATCAAAGATCCTAACGGGATTTACGGAGACCAACTTATTCATTTGAGTTTGTGGGTGGTTACGGTGTATTTTGGAAACCTTGCACTTTCTTTTATACGCAATGAAAATAGGTGTATGCTAAATTTATTGAATACATTACTTCAAACTGAAGATGTAAAGCAGTCCAATTGCATCAAGTGCTTTATGACATATATATCAATTATGAGTGTTTCCGCTTGTGTTGGTTATTTTGCATTTTTGTTTTTAACGGAAGACCCCATTATCACCAAAATAAATTCGATTCTCTGGCAATCATCACCAATTTTATCATTTGGATTAAGATACCTAATGATTTTAATTGATCTTTGGGATTATGCACTTGTATTGTGTTTAGGTATTTTCATTATGTACAATGGCATGTTCTCCAGCTACGTGGGTTTGTATGCTTTGGCAAAGGATAGGTATAATAAAATGAAACGGCTTTTAAGTTACAAATCTGATTCAAAAAATTGCAAGCGGTCAATCAATATGTATACGGAACTACACCTTTATACTTGTGGTGTGAATGACTGCTTTCAAAAACATTTGGCAGTGCCTTACAAAGCGCTTATAATGCCATTAGCAATTGTGTATGGAACCGCTGTCTGTAATCAAAAATTGAGAAATAGTTTCTCAATGCCGGGATTAGTCGGCTCTGTTTATTTACTTTTCATTGCGTATTTAGTGATGAGTGTAGGTTACTATTTTCCTGGAAGATTTAATACAATTAGTAGAAGGATGTTGCTTGTATTTAGAAAAACTGTAACATGCTGCTTAACTTTAGGCAGATTTACGAGACGTGAACTATTTAAAATTATTAGCATGTTAAGGGATATAAGAATTTCCATTGGGATGACAACTTTTATGAAAAAGAAACTTCGTTAAATATTTTAAACTTTCTTGTAGTTCAAATTATTAGTTTCATTTTATTGATGTAAGTAGTACTGTCTAATATAGTCTCATGAACATTTATTGCAAAATGTAGCCAGTTTAAAATGTGTTACTATTACTAATCTTATTGTTATGCTAACCACAATGTAATAAAATTACAATACAATTAAAAATGTAAATACCAAACCATGTAACAACATATAACTGACAGAATTTAAATATTAAGCCATAAATTTTGAAAGTGATTTTTATTGAATAAAACACATTTTATTTTAAAATTATTTATAACTTTTATGGTCATTCCGTGTATCCGATACAACACATTTACTCTTTAAATTTATTTCATGCTATTGAATTTAAGTATTCACTTTTCTTGGCATGATGGGAAAACACAAGCATGTAAATATTGTAAGCTATACTTCAGACACATAAAGCTATTAACATTAAGCATTATGTCAATAAGATAACGCAATGGCTATAAATTTATAGCTTTCTATTCGTTTAATAAATGTTACTATAGAAAGTGAAAATCTTTTCCTTTTCTGTTTTTCCTCATTATTGTCCTTAATTTATTTAGGAAATAACTTAAGGCACGAATGCCTTGCATTGCCTTGCCTGAAAAACATGCATTACTTTTCAAGCTTACTTCACAAATGTTAATTTTGATTAATACTATGGTAAATAAGTATTGCTAGCCAAACCTCAAAATAGTTACCAAATTTTCTTATTACAAAATCTAATCATGTATCTGATTTAAAAAAATAGTCTGCTAAATTGCTGCATCATTAAAATCTTTCCAAAGCTAATAATCTTTAGCTGTAATAACATGTGCCGTTATAATGAGCTCCTTTGTGTTTTTTTGGAATTTTTCTTACAAACATTAATTTATATGCTCAACATCCACGAAAAATTTTATGCAGGATAAGATGTGCAGTAGTATTTTAATCAAACGTAAGCACTCATGAAAATATTTGAATAGACAAATGCCACGTCTATTTAAGTATTGAAGCTTACGTTTGCTACGTAATCCAGTAACTAATGCGAAAATACATATTAGAATCTGTTACCAAAATCGTAGGAAGATAAACCAAAAATTACCATAACGTAAGGCCCTAACTATATTATTGTCTGAACATCAGCCATTTAAAGTGTGTTATCAAAAATCTTATGTCCCTTATCCAATCTATGCACATTCATAAAATTAACAGCTTCATCAGCTTTCTTTTATTAGTGATCATAATAGTAAACTAATGCTCCAAAATGCAAATCAAAAACCAAGTTTATGCTTGTAGCAATGTAACTTGTAGCATACCGTACGTGCTATTAATTCTAATAACTACTCTAACAACAAGGGCTTATGGCTCTCTTATCACGTTGTGTGTAGGTAAAACAGGGGCGTTTTATTCAAGCAGAAAATATGTAATGAGTATTATTACTTAATACGTATGATAATGGTTTAAATGTCTGTATAAGTAATTGCAAATTATTCCATAGGGCGTGTACGATGTTCTTTACTTTTTGATAATACTCCGAACCCATAACAAATTACAAGCGATTTGCTAATAATTGGCACCTTATGTAGTTGCTGACTACGTCATAAAGTTTCTACGATCAATATATTTTACAAAATGTTCTCCCAACATTGCAAAATATCCACAAAACAGACCGATGACCCATCCAATAAATATTGTTACCACTTTCGCATTCAGACTTAAACTTACGGGATCATCATCTTCGAAGTCATACCTCACATTCGTCTTGCTAATTACTTTATTCAGATCTTGTACTCTATTTGCGAGTCGCATTTCCAGCTCCCTTCTCATCCAATAAAAATATACTCCTGTATCAAACAACCTATTGATGACATCTCTCATTCTATGACCATTAACTGGAGAACTGAAAGCATGGTAACTCAGTCCAGTTGGAATTAACCTTTTGCCAATATAGCAGTGAACATCTTTCTTTTTTGTCTTGCCCAATCGCATTGAATCATAGGCGGTATTCAAAAAGTTTATAACGTTGTGCCAAATGTTAACAGTGGCCACATTTCTCACGTCTACTAATCTTTTTGAAAATTTCAATCCATTTGTATTCGTCACTTTTACCCGTTTATTCATAAGATCGGTGACAATTTTCATATCTTTTGCACTTTCATCTAACGTGTGGTAAATTTTACTACTGAAATGTTTGGCTTTATATTTTATAGCAAGGAAGTGCTTATTACTTTGATACTGTAATGTGTAGTTGTGCTCTAGAAGCTGTGATATTTCACCAAACGACCGCTCAGGTGAAGGCTTAATCAATGTGCTGGTAACTTTAGCGTCATACGAAATGCTGATCACTAAACACATAAAAATCCAAATTATTAATAATACAGAATGTCTACTCAATCGTTTTCCAATTCCATAATCATGTGACATTAGCATGGTATGCAATTCCGCATAAATCAAACACAATTTTCCAGTGTGGAGCTTAAAACGGTTTTCAGATAAAAGTGTTAGGACAGATACTGGCAACGCAGATATGAAAAGCATTGGCCAAAATATGGGCGCAAATGCAGCAATAACAGGGTGTGACTGTAATTTTTCATATTTCGGTATATCACAATATACAAAGTTGTAGTAG
>JAQIXX010007302.1:0-11030 GCA_034700605.1 Willowsia nigromaculata | reverse complement strand
CAGCATCCAAGATCCAAATCGGATTTATACTGGATGTTGTCATGCTCGTGGGCGCCACATTACTACTATACGTAATAACTTTCATGAAGGTGGTGAAGGAAGCGGATCCCGAGGGAGACGTGGAGGATGGGAATGCACTGCAGGAGAGGAGGGAAGCTGCTTGGAAGCAGTACCGGGCGCTCAAAGTTGTGGTGACGGCAATTAACAACATCTATGATTCGTTGTTCAAGGTCCTCCACGTCGCGGTCCTCATGCTGATCGCGTTCCTGATGACGCTCGTCGTATACTCTGATTTGTCTGTCATCTCAATTCTTCTTTATGCTGTCAACTTGGTGAAAGCTGAGTTGTGGTATATTGCTGCAGTAAGGGTGGCAAGTGAGGTGCGTTTTTATGAGAATTTGTCCATTTCCTATCTTATCACAAGCCAATTTTCTTTTATGATTA
Organism: Willowsia nigromaculata; assembly: GCA_034700605.1. Lineage (NCBI taxonomy): Eukaryota > Metazoa > Arthropoda > Collembola > Entomobryomorpha > Entomobryidae > Willowsia > Willowsia nigromaculata. Next base: position 10,586 of record JAQIXX010007302.1, on the reverse strand, counting down.
TCTTTCATTGATATTTTCAGAATTCCGCAATACGTAGGTGGATTCGAAATTGGGCGATGACCGGACATGGCGAAATTAATGTGGATGGGAGGGAATTAAACGGTGCAATGGTCCTCGATGAGCTTAGGGATGAGCAAATCGGACAGGGCACTGCCAATTTTGTTATTGATGAAACACTGCATTGTAAGGTGAGTAAAAGCATCATTTTAGATTCTTCAGCCAAAATTGAGAAATTGCTGTCTAAAATATGATTACTTTACTGTAGATCCTTGCACTCGTAGGCAGTGTCTTCTTTTCTATGGCCGCGGAGGCAAAAGAGGACAATAAATAAATCTAATTTGAAGGTTTGATAAGTGCAGATGATTAGACCCTGAATACCTAAGCACTATTATTACACACTGCAAACTTTTGGCTTGAGCGTCATTTATCACCACTCCAGAGCATCTTCATGTGAGACCACCTGTGTCGACACGCTGCACATCATCGTCGTTTGTGTGCTGTAGGATTGAACAATTGTGGTAATGGTGAGTGAAGTTGTTGAGTTGAGTTTGTTTTCAAACCAAAATTTTCTATCTGATAATTTTTACAGGCCACGTTTTACCATTACTTTCCGCATATCAATTCAGGATCCAAGAAAAGAAGTCTCATCATCATCTAAATTCTGTATAAGAAAAGCGGTTAAAAAATCACACATTTCTAATGTGAAAGTTTGAATATATCTTAAAATCGAATAAGTCATCATGGTATTGTAATTCTTAGAGTTCTTATTCGTATTGTGTTTAGAAATTGCCGTAGTGCTATTGAATATTTAAAATAATCTAAATAAGATCATTTAATCATGATTTAAGTGATTTAAATTTGTTCCTAAAATATCTTATAAAAATAAAAAATACCTAAAAATGCAAATCTAATAAATAAGATGATGTAAAAATGTTTAAAAAAAATAGTGTTGTAAAATTAGCAAGTGGTGTTAGACAAATATGTTCGACTATTAGGTATACAAGTGTTGGTTGTTATGGAGAAATTACCATACTAAAAATCGCAAATGTTTCTAATGCTTTGCGTGAAAGTTCGGATATTGTTAACGTTATAAAATTGAATATGAAGTCATGTTATCGTTGCAGTTATATTAGATATTAAATTATGTAAGATATGTATATCACTGCCTTAGCGTTTGTTGTATGTGTGGAAATAGTCCTAGTGTTAAATTAGAATAATGCAAATTAAGATAATTGAATCATCATTTATGGGATTTTAATAACAATAAATTTAAAATTATGCTTTTTATGAAGCATATTTGTCATCAGTTGTGTAGTTCTTAATTAAATTATGAAATTGGTTCTAATGTTACTATTTAAGATTAACCTGTTTCTACGTACTAGTTCTACTGTCTTCAGTGAAAGTTTGTATATTCAATATTGTATTGTGTATGCACCTGTCTTAAAATCGAGTAAGTTATCCATGATAACTTATCATATCATGTTATTCTTCATTGTAAATATGTTATTATGTAAGAAATAGTCTAAGAGTTTTCGAATTTACTAGATTAATACAATTTAAAATATGCTTTTGTCATGCCTTCTTGATCCAAGAAGAAGAAAAATCACAATCTGTTTCAAAAACCTTCCGTTAAGTTTTCGATATTAATGTCTTGAAATCGAACAAGTTGAATTTGCAATCATATGATTTTGGTTTGTTATTAGGCTTAGAAGTAGTCCTAATATTATTTATTTAAGATTTATTTAAGACATGATATAAATAATTACTCATAATGTAATTTTTAATTTAAGTGCGTCTTTAAAAACGTCTTAATTTTAATAAAAAATACAAAACTAAAAGTATCAATGAAATAATTAATGGGCAATTTAGAATCGTTAACTCAGAGCTTTATCCAATTTTATTAACCAAAAAATTTAATTCCAAATCCATCTTTTAACGTAAATCAATTTTATTGTAACCCATTTCTTCTTTTTCATAAACTAAACCTTGATTTGAATTACTTTAATTTAAACATTTAAAACTAAATAATCATTTAATTTTTACAACAACGGTATATAAACTTTGAAAAAGAAAATAAAATAGTGTAGTATCTTTTATAGAACAGGTTCCTCTGAAAAGAATAATTTACCGCCAAATTCTTTAAGTTTCATTTTAAACTACTACTTCAGAATGATTGGGAAAAGGTCATTTCATGCAAATCTAATGTAGCTTTTCAAATTATTCACAAATAAGAATAAAATTTTGTATAAGAAAAGTATTTGTTATCAGTTGGGTAGATCTTAATTAAATTATAAATGATTTTAATTCTACTACTTAAGATTAACGTTTTATTATATAGTATTCATTATACCTTCTTTGAAAGTACATACCGATATTCAATGTCTTAAAATCGAGTAATCGTTGTTGTTATGATGATAATTTTTTTGTTTTCATGTTCATGATGATAATCCTTAGAGTTCTGATCTGTTTCGAAATAGTGCATTTAAAAAATAATGTTGAAAAAAATATCTTAATATTGAATAATAAGAAAATGTTTTTTTTAAGTTGATAAATTCACAAGTAGATTTTAGACAAGACAAAACTGTTCAACTATTAGGCATACCAGGTTGTTTGTTGGTTGTTATGGTAGCTGAAATTACTAACTGTTGTGTACAACGGAATATTGAATTTTTGCATTTAAGTTTAACGAACTTAAATTTAAATTTAGTCGTTTTACTTTACGTAGTCCTATATGATATGTGGTTAGAATTAATTTGTCACTCAAAAAATACAAAATAGAGAAAAAACAGTTAAGTATTCAGAAATAAATAAATTATGCAATGAATGTTTACACATTTAATCATGCTCTTTTGTTTTTTGAACTTGAAATTTTTTACATTATCGATTTGGGTGTGATAAGGAGTTTACAACAAATTCATTTTTCCATTTGATTTACTGAAAATGGAAATCAAGATTGAAGTTTAATGACATAATTTTAGTTGATATCGGCTTCTTGGATCTCATTCTTATGTGGTGTTTGTGTTTACATACGTCCGATACAAAATGCTTGCTGACATTGGCAAATCCATTTTCTCCTTATCATTTAGTACCACCATACGGATCTTTATTCGATTTTGCTACTTTGCTGCAACTGGCCTGCAATGATCCTGAAATGTATATTTGCAATTGTACATTACATTATCCTACTAATAACTAGTTTTCAACTTCATGAAGTTTGCGATAAGCTCATAGATTTGATGATGATGAAACCAGCAATAAATGCAATGGCCGTAAATCGAATTTTGAAAATGTTCATGGTTTCTCTTGTTTAAGGCAATGAGGCAAATGGGTGACGATTTTGGTGTGAGCGTCTTTTGTATCAGCGTTTTTTTGTGAGAATATTATTCTTGACTTTTAAATGCGCAAAGTCAAGACGCACTTCAAGCTCACTATTTTCTAGAATAATCACAGGTACAAGGGCAATTTTAAAGTATATAGAATGTCATTGGCTCATCATGATTCATAGAACGTTTTGCAACTTGCAACATGAAAGAGATTTTTGATACATGTATTTTCCATGGATTTAGATACTGGCTAAATATTGACAGCCAAACACTGAAGCAAAATATTTGTATAAAAAATAGTTATTATTTTACTGATAATTTTAAAATGAAGCGGATGTATAAGGAAGAACGGTGAACTGTCGGGCTCGAAAATGGCGTGGATAAAAGAGACATTGAAGATGAACCCGATTTTCTATCATATTTTCCTTGCCACTGGGGTACTTCTCGTCTTCCAGTATCCTGATCAGTGCGAAGCCGTGAGGTGTTACTCATGCTGGGAACGACTTGATGACCATCCCTTCGATAACTGTCTGGAAGGTGGAGTCCCCAATAGGAAGGATGGGAGTGTTGAAGGTGTTGAGGAGAACTGCGATGGAACTCATGGGGACACAGATCCCAACCAATGTCTTATGCAGTTGAGCTTCAAGAAGGGCAGCAAAATGGTGACATCCATGAAGAAGGGCTGTTCTCACATGTCCTATCTTGACTGTGTCCAAGCAAGCGGACTCTCTCTTGCCAGAGGTGGCTGTATCGTCATAAATGAAACCGACTTTGATGCGCTGTACGCGAAATGCTTTGTACCTTCAAAGAAAAGATTTGTTAATACCGGAAGTTTCGGTGCAGGACTGGTGATTCCTTCAACAAGTCAAGTGGACCTGATGGCTTACTGCAGATGCACAGGGGATTTTTGCAACAAGAACTTACAGGACTCCCAAACCAAGGAACTATTCATTGCTCGGAAGTCATTGGAATTGAAACGTCATCGTCATCGTCGTCGAATGAAAAATGATACCAGCACCACCACCGAAGACTATATGGATGAATATATTGACAACAATGGATCAGGAAAACCTTTGAAAGGAGTTGGATCAGTCATGATTATTGTGACGATTGGTCTTACAAAGTTGTATCTTTAGAAATCTGAGGAAATCTTAGCATTATGCATCCTTCCAATAACTTGTTAATTTATTTTCAAAATTATTATGAATAAATATTTTCAGAGGGAGATTGCATGCATTCAATTTCCAAAGAATGTCTTATCTTCAACATCAACTTCAATACTCTCAAACCAACAAAATAAACATATTTATTTTTCTTCCATAATTTCTTGCGCATCAGCAGTGCTGATTCAGCACCGGTACATTAATAATAAATCTCAGATAGAAGCTAAAATAATAAATGATATTTGAAGTTTACAGGGCAAAAAATTAGCGAACGATGTGTTAAGGTACAACGAGTTGCATTTAAACTTTCCTTTTGTGAATACTATTTACATACTTTTGGAAATAATAAAACTATACACGATAAGATTGACAACAAAATAAGATTTAAAATTCAATTTTTACAATTTAAAACTACCATTTTTATTAACATTGATTGACTGATTGAAATAGCACACTCGACTCAATATATTTTTGATCGAAGTAAAATATTCGTTGTTTGAGGTACATCATAATAATATCTCATTATGCTTAATTATCTAATATACTTCTAATGTTAATCCACTTTTTAAAGATTTTGTCATAAAAATCAAGCTGATTGATTGATTGGACACTTTTTTGGGAGGAAAAAAGCTACACAATATTTTTTTTCAGTTTCTCTCACGAAATAATTTGCCAGCAAAACTTGGCAAAGATAAAATATACATACAAGATGAGTACTAATTTTAACCTACATAATATTTAAATAGTGACAATAATAATTACAATCTTCATCAAAAATATCACTCTTTTCTTTTCTCTGTGTTCAAGTGCTCTCTATATGTACACTTTTTTCCTACTTGAGAATTTTCTTGATAAAAATTCTCTCTTTTCCATTCAATTTTTTTTATACTACCAGTTATTATGCTATCAATGTTCAGGCTTGTCTCAAATGTAAAGGCCTCGTCACAGGACACGAAATTCGGACAGACTAAAAATAAAACAATCGATTATCCATTCACGATTCTCACGTAACTAATTGTACAGTACAACATGATACTTATAGAGAATAAGACAGGCTTAAAAACTGGAAGAAACACATAAAATATTTTCATATTTTCTCAGTCGTAATTGTAAATACATTATATAACCGTAATAAGTAGACTTTAACGCATGCGATTAAAATTAACAAGAAAATATTAACTACCAATAACAATAATTATTACTTCTGCGGAATTATAAGACAGACCGACTACTAAACGGAATTACTAATTTGTTAATATTTTTGTATACTACGGACAATTTTTTTTTGTATCGTAAAATGTTTTTTGTTCGTTTTTCTTCTCCATTACTTGTCATTCATTTTGGAACACTTTCTTTTCTTTCTCACTGCCGCCGTTCGACTCTTTGGCAAAGATCAAATCGGTGGTGGTCCATCTGGGTAGTGGAGCATTGGCTCCAAACTGTTCTGAAGCGTGTTCCGAGCACTGCACAGGAAATCCTGCTCTCCATACGGGATCAGCGTCGCGGCTCCCAGGAGAAGGAGGATCATCGCTTGGATGGGTATAGACGCTCTGACGACACGCATCAAATAGCGTCCTCCACGGACAATTGCAGATCCATCACGGACTCCATCTCGTTCACTGGAGAGTTAATGGATAATATCAGCATAAATTAGAATACATTTTAAACAATTTTTTTTCACCCTAACCGTGCAAGACATACTGGATACAAAAAATAAATACAGTCTACATGATTCCCACACTACCTTATTTGGGAAACGGTAAAATAAAAAAATAAAGAAATAAAAAGGAGGAGATGTAATTACTTTGACGAATTGCTTGGCTGAGGCGAGGCACTTCTTTGTGCCAGAGCTGAACTCGAGCGGGCCGACTGCTCGATTATCTAAAATATATAGTAGTAAGCAGCGATAAAAATACATGATAACCATAATAAGATAATCTCTTGCTGACTTCATTGCAATTTTTTCAATGAACAACAAGAAGAGAGTATTAGTTGAGGATGAGCTACAATATATTAGAAACTGAAACGACGTATTCTTACGGTGCAATGTTTTTCATAAGTTAATAGTAATTAAAATTGTGTTTAATTTGTTGTTAGTAAAAATGTTAGTATTTAGGAGAGGGAAAGTACGGACCTGGTCTGATAACGATAAGACAGCAGCTTCCTGTGTAACTTCTTCTCCATCTTGGTCCTCTTCACTTCTCTGCTCGAGGAAGAGACTTAAGTGCTTTACGTATGCATCACAAACCTTTTGGAGAGACTTGAGCCTGTGATTTAGGTCGGATATTCGGTCAAGAACGACTGAGCACTCGGGGGTGATGAAAATATCGGATTGTTCAGAGGAGCCCATGGTTGGTCGGAATGTGCCCTCCTTTTCAATGGCGGTGGCGTTTGTGAACAGTTGTTCGGCAGTTTGGAGGAGGGTGGCGAGCTCAGGTTCCATGCGGAATAGACCCTCTTTCAAATCCTGTGGGGTACAATGAGATTCGATTATGATTTACTGATTGTCCGAGAATTTTGAGAGATTTTGTTTTATAGCTTACCATAAATTTTCGTAATTTAGAGACAATGACTTTTCTTGATTGCCCCAAGTCTACTGGTTCCAGTCGGTGAACCGTTTCCTGTACAGAGTTGAGCGCTTCTTCGTACTGACTGATGGTCAAATGGAAGTCTGGATTTTCAATAAGAGCAATTTGCAGCCTAGCTTGCCAGGCTGCTGCACGATGACACACCTTTTTCCATTGCTCCAATGCCTTTCTCAGCCTCTCTCTCAACTTGTCAAGTTCAACTTGACCCATCGTCCTGGTCTCCTCATGTTTCCCCAAATGGGTGAGTACCCCACTCAGAGCGGACACGAGACTCCGATGACTATCCAGGTCCAGTACGAGTTCTCTATGTGTCAATATTGCTTCTTCCAGCTGTTCCAAACTGGTAGGTGGTCTTTTCTTCATGGTCTGTTTGAGCTTGGCGTCAGCATGGTTCAGCCACTGTTCCAAACGCCACAATGTGCTATCCCAAGCTCCTCTCTGAGATGGAGTGCACACAGGACAAGTGACTTGCTTGGAAGCTGGACTGGATTCTCGCAGTTTTTGGCCATAAGCACGAGCCTTCTCTTCCACAATGTGGAGTCGTCTCAAGAGTTCCTCGACTTCAGGTCCCCTTGCCATTTCTGATGAGATCTTATGCTCGGATATCAACAGCTGGTGAAGATGTCGCACATGATCCACCATCGACTGTGTGTTTGCCAATGCTCTCACTAAACTGTCATAACTGTCTGCTTCTGCATCTTCCGGTGGACTCTCCTGACTCTCCACCAAGGTCTCAACGAGTTTCATGCTCTCCTTACTATCGGCCAACGCTTTAAGTAATTCCTGAAGATAAATGTCTACTCGTGTAAGGGTTACAGCTTGATCTGTAACATCTGCTCTTGCTGCTGCAGCTCCATCGTCCATTTCTGATTGTGTGGTGGTCACTACAGACCCACTGCTTGATGACTCATCTGCAGAACCTCCATCGGAAATCTTCTTTCCAAACAGAGTTTCCACTTGCACAGCTTTACTCGCTTCCAATGGCGCTGCTGCCGCAGATAAAGTGTCGATCGCTGTCTTTGTTAGAGTTTCCACCTGAATTGCCTTCTCCTTTTCTGCCTCTTCTTCCTCCGCAAGTGTCTTTATTTTCTTCAGGGACTCCTCCAACATCAACAGTTTTTCTTCTAGAGATCTTCTCAGTTTGTGAATGTCAGACATTCTACTGTCAATATGACCTTCGGATGATCTATCTTTTCCCAAAAGACTATTTCCCACTTCTTCCGCTTCACTTTTGATGACCTCCAATTGTTTCAATTCTTGTGTCAGCTCGTCCAATTTCTTTACACCAGATTCATAATTCTTTGCTGGTACTTGTTCAATGACCGCACTGGTCTTGGAAGTTAAGTCTTTGATAAAATCTTCAGTTTTCTTAGCACTATTGTTAAACTCACAGAGGAGCAATTTCCTCTGACAGAGTTCCACCAAAGCACCACCCCTTTCCAGATATGATCTCCAGTCTTGTATAACTTTTTTCACTCGTTGACTCAACTTTCCGGATGGATTCCGTGTGTTCACTTGCTTCGCAATGAAGCAGTACTCATTTCCGATATCTTCCACTTTTGGAGAAAGCGCCTTCAATGATTCCAGGAGGCTCTGGGATTCACTGAGAACGACATCAATAGTATCTGGAGATGGTAACGAGGATGAAAAGTTGGAAGATTCCGTTTGTTTTTCCAGTCTTGCTAGGTCGGTGTCAACTTGGGTTAGAAGTGACTCCACAAATTCACAACCGTCGTCAATTTTTTGAGACTTTTCACGGAGTTGGGAGAGAGCTTCAGTTTTCTTATTGAAGCGAGCTATTAGATGCTTCCATCTGCAAATATTATTAAAAGAATTAGCCAATCAGTCATGAAGCTTATCACGTATTGTAACAATGGAACAAGAAACTTACGAGTCATCAAGGCTTTCGCACTGTTGCCGTACACGGAATGCATCCTGGTACATTTTCAGGTCATCACAGTCTGTCGCTGCGACTTCACCAAGATTCAGGGTTTGATTAACGTCACAACTTTCAGCATTTAATTTTTTCCGCTCACCCTGCAAAACAATCAGCAGACATTTTTATTAGATGACACTTTTTTGCGCTTTAGAACAATAAAAAGCTTCGTAAACACGTTTGAAATTAATAATACCTCATGAGCATGCAGTACTTGGCCAATCTCTTCACTACTCAACTCCTGGAATGTCACTGGTGCTATCACAAACTTTTCCAAGCTTTTCAGCTTCCCAACACTCTCCTCACATCTTGCATTCAACTGGCCCAGCATTTCCTGCAAATGAGTGACCTTTGCAGTCCTCTGCTTCACCGTGTCATTCAACCCGCCCCAAAGCTGCTTCACCTGTTTGACCGCTCCCAGGAGATCTTTCTTTTCCGTGCCTGCTGTCATTTCCGCTAAACTCTTGCCATTTGTGATTATCCACGAATAGCCACCTTCCTTGCTTGAGATCTCTGGCTCACAGTCTTTCACCAGCCATTCGGAGTAGTCATCCAGGGTAAGATATTGCGTTCTGTGGAGCTTCTCCTGCATTCCCTTCGCCCATAAGACCCAATTTTTGCACTTTGTATCAAACACAGGAATCAAGTCAACCTTTTCCTCAGCTTCACTACGTTTTTGCTGAAGATCACTGAGTAATTCCACGTGTTGTTGGGATAACCGCCATAATTTTTGATTAAGGAGTCTCGCGTCTGCTGGACTTATTGATGACTTCATATCTTCCAGACAACTCCTTACATCATCCAACATGGGCACGACGTCCTCCACCTCCTTTTGAAGTCGCTCCAGCTTTGTAATGTACTTTTTCAATTGAGAGAATGTCGTTGGCATCTTCTCTTCACGGAGTCGTTCTGTGAGGTCGTTAAGCGTTTGTGAGATTTTTCCACTCTTTTGCTGGAAATTATCATTCATGTCTGCCAGTCTGTTTGTGTGATCCAGCCATGTTCTGAGCGCCGCCTGTATGTTTTGGAATCTGGCGTTATTCGAACTCACATCTTGTGTCAACGACGCCTTCAACTCTGGTGACGTAAACGGGGTAAGGGCATCTTTAGCTGCTTTCAGTTCTTCCAAAAGCTCTTGACCTCTGACACACTTTTCCAGCATTGTCTCAATTTTTCCAGTGGTTGCTTGCAAGCGCTTCAACTGAAGGAATGGTAATTCTAGAGAACGCTTTTCTCGCTCCATTGTTTTCAGCCATAAGCTGAATGAGTCTTGACTCTTGAGATAATTTTTCCAGTGTCCCAATCTCGACTCAATCTCCTTTTGACGGGACACAAGCTGCGTTTCAATTTCCCAGTAGAGCTTTTCCAGAGATGGGAGTTCAACTGTGGAGGAAGCTGCTTCACCTCCAGGACCACTGCTATCCGACAAAGTGGAATGCTGACCGTTGAGTATAGTTTGGTAGACTTTGCAAAGGCTCTCATCCTCAATTAGTTGCTCCCTTGTGAATGGGATGGGCTCTTTCAAATAATTTTGGCACTGGATCAGATAGTTCTCCCAAATGGAGAATATCTCATG